>VWZN01007212.1:143265-159648 GCA_013396955.1 Regulus satrapa | reverse complement strand
TCATCTTGCAGCGCGGTGTCAGAACAGCAACAATCGGGATGACTGTGCCTGCGAGGAGGCTGGAAATTAATTATATCACAGTGGCTTTAGGTAGGGATCCATCCACTGACCTCCTCGTCCAGCTCCCATCTGGGACCCGGGGAACAGCCAGAAATCCCCTCCCAGAGCAAACAGGCTTTTTTTGGCCTCGAAAAATGTATTTTTGTGCTGTGATGTTTGGTCTGTGCGGCACAGCCTTGGGTGTGGAGCCACCCCTGTCCTCCCGTGACCCCGTGCCCTCCCCATACCCCGTGTCCCCAGCCTTGGGCCCCCATCCGTAGCCTCTTCCTGCAGCACCGGCTCCATCCACCCCTTTGGACTCATCCCTCCCACTGGGAGGGAGGAAAATCAGTCCTGGGCGCCTTAATTTCTAGCAATCAGATGTTTTAATGAGTTTCTCAGCGCCCAGCACATCCCACTTCCCAGCAGCACCCCCTCCGAGGCCGGCCCCGCTCCCGCGCCGAGGCCCCCGACACCTCGAAGGCTTTCCTTGGTGGGAGAGCAGCGATTATTTCTCTCAAAAGGTCTCTTATAATGGAAACCATCTCTGCATCCCTCCTTGGTCTCCTCCTGCCGTGACCCAGGCTCCATCGAGAGGAGCTGTGCTCTGAGGCAGTGCCGTGTTTCCATGGAAAGAGTGAATAGCAGAGTCTTCCCAGTGGTTTATTAGAATTCCTTTTACTTCGATGGAGAGTTTTAGAGCGAAGTAGAAAGGCTTTAATGTGGGGCTAATGGAGCCCCTGGGAAGTCCAGGAAGGAAATCTCCCCTGGAGAAGAGGAGGCGTGAGGAGAGGGAGGGCAACTTTCAAGACAAATTCCTGGACAGGTTGAAATTTTTTTGCAGGAGCCATCTCAGGCAGCGAGAAATGGAAATGAATGTTTGTTTTATTTTTAACAGATGTTACAAAAGACCTGCCAGTAATTCAGCGAACGATGCAAAACCTAGATCCCACTCACTTTTCCCGGCATGTCTTCCATCCCCTCCCTCTCCTGCTCAGTACAAATGCTTATTTGCATTTAGCATATCATATTAAAAAAAATAAAAAAATTAAGCAATAAAATAACAATCATATGCCACTTCATTTCCTCCCTCCCTAAGGCTTTGGTTTCAGGTTAAATCCTTGGTTGGAGCAGCTATTAATTGTTTTTAATAAATTTTTCTGTCTCTTCAGATTTCCCAAACCTATATTCTACTCACCCACTTTAGGGGGTGCCCTCTCTCCCAGGCCTCCATCCCTCTCTCTCCCTGCTGTTCCCTCAAGGAACAGCTCTTGACTCTGTAGAGTGTCTGAAGGCCCAGTGTGAAACACAGACTGCAGCCCCTTCTTTGGGAAGAAAGGCAGGGATCTGCAGTTAAGGGATGCAAAGGGGAGGAGGTACAGTGAAGGGGTCCTAAAACCATCCAGCCAGGGGCTGGAAAAGCAGCGAGAGCGTGGCTCTCCGAAAAACAAGGTGCAGAAGGTGCTCCATGAGCACACACCGCAGCACTTGACCAGCCCACCGGGCACTCCAGAGCTGATCTGAAACCCACTGTGATGCCACAGGGGCATTTGGGATGAGACACAGCGCTTGTGAGTGACACACAAAACCCAAACCTGGGAGGCCACTGACAGTCATGGAATCCCAGAATGATCTGGGTTGGAAGGGACCTTAAACACCATCTGATTCCAACCCCCTGCCACGGGCAGGGACACCTTCCACTAGACCAGGTTGCTCCGAGCCCCGTCCAACCTGGCCTTGGACGCTTCCAGGGATCCAGGGGCAGCCACAGCTTCTCTGTAGCAGGGCCTCACCAGCCTCACAGGGAAGAATTTCTTCCTAATATCCAGTCTATCCCTGCCCACTGTCAATGTGAAGCCATTCCCCCTTGTCCTGTCACTCCATGCCCTTGGAAAGAGTCCCTCTCCAGCTTTTGTAGTCCTGGCCAGAGGAGCCCTGAATCCCACGGATACCAGATTTCCTGAAAATGAGCAACTTTGGCAGCTCCTGGCTTAACTCTTGCCTGCAAAACACAAGCTGCAACCGTTCCCCCTTTCATGCCTAACTGTGAAATACCACTTCTCCTCGGGATACCCAGCTTTCCATCGAGCAAGATCCCAGGAAAACCTGGAGTGGGCAAGTGCAGGGTGATTTTCTGCCCGGTTTCCTGTTAGCAGCCCTGCGTGCACAGCCCCAAGTGGCCCATGATCCCACACACCGGCATGCCCTGTGCTGGATTCTCCTTCCATGGGTGCCCTGTTCGTGGGATCCCAGGCAGGAAAGGAGCAGAGAGGCTCCAGGGAGCAGCCACAGGTCCATACCGACACAAACAGGGTGTCCCTGCACCCACCTAGAAATGCTAAAATCTGCCTGATTTCCAGGCAGAAAATGGCACCCGTGTGCATTTCCAGGTGACGGAGGAAAAGTGGCTGTTTTCACTGAGCTTTTCTCCTCTTCCCGTTACAATCCTGCACCTGGTTAGCAACTGTCGGAAAGAGGTTAATCACAGTCCTTAAATCAGGAACCTTGTTGTGGTATGCTCGGGATGCACATCTGTGCTCTCCATGCCTCATCCCCGGCGGCATTTGGGAGAAGGCAATATGCNCGGCTGGGGGTTAAAGGCGTCTCGGATAATGCGGTGCTGGCACAGCCATTGTGGGGCAGAAAAGGCTTTTGAGAGGTTGGGGTTTTGCTCACCAGACAGCCTTGTGATGGAGGGGGAGGAGGCATCACCTGGAAATGCCTTGGGAGAAAACCATGGGCACCAGGGGTGGTCTCACATCCCAGAGCTCAGCCCTTGGCAGAGCAGAGGCTGGAGCTCCAGCAACCGCCAGCTGCTCAGCTTGTCTCCTGATTTCCAAGCATTGCAAAGCCTGGCCTGGCCTTGCTATTTCTAGGCCCATCCCAGGGGATTACCCTGCCCTCCCTGTTTTGGGAAAAAGCAGCATTTTGGAGCGTCAGAGCCCCGGAGCTCGGCCGGGCCCCGGGCTGCCGGTGCGGCAGAGCCGGCGGCGCTCAGCACCGGAGGCCGAGGCCGTGCCACGCACACACACGTGCACAGCCTGGAAAATGGAGAGGAATTGATCCCGGAGGCAAATCTCTTTTGTTCTAACCCCGCTGCCGTAACTGGATCTCCCCAGGTTCTCTGCGGCGGATCACACCGCTTTCATGCCTTCTCCCAGTGCCAGCTTGTCACATTCCCCCCCCCGTCGCCGGCGGCGGGGAGGAGATGGGTGGCAAGGGGAGGCATCGCTCCCAGCGCTTGTTTACCTCTCCATCGTGCACCGGNCGCCTTCGCACCGGCGGCAGCGGAATCGCTGCAGATTAATCCGCTCTGCGCTTATTCCAGCGCCCCTCTCTCTCTCTCTCTCTCTCTCCCAGTGACTCCCTCGCCTCTCAGCAAGGTGAACCCATCCCCTCCGCTTCCCGGGAGAGCTCGCATGCGGATTTGCCTTCCCTTTCTGCAAGGTGAAAGATCTCTCGCAGCCGAGATGCCCGGCGGGATGGGGTGCGTGGCACTGCCCCAGGAAAGCACTCTGCTTCCCAGGCACCGGGGCAAAGAGAACAGCGCCCTGACCTGCTGCCAGGCATGTGCCAGGCCTCGCTCCTGGATGCATCACCGGCAATCCAGACCCCATCTCCTCCTTCCAGGGCAGCCGGTGCCCGGGTCCTGGAATCCACGGCCGCGTCAAGGGCGCTGCGCTGTGACAGCAGCGGGCATGAGCCAAGCCGCCCGCCCTGCCTCACCTCTCCTCTCCTCTATCCTCCCCTCCTGCCAGCACGGTGCAGCTGGTGCAGCAGCAGGGCTGAAATCCGAGACAGCAAAAGGATGGTTTTTTTGGAGCAGGCTGTAGGAACGGTGTCCCCAGAAGACTAGGGCAGGCAAATGGCTGCAAAAGCAGGGGATGGCTGTCCAAGCATTCCACTGCTCTTAAGTCCAGGTCCCTTCCCTCTGGGACAACCACAACACACCACAGGAGAGCTCAGGTGAATAGATCCATCCTGTTCTACTCCATCTTGCATTCCGTGACCCCGTTCACTTCTCCCCCCCGAGGCCACTTCATCCCAAAGTCACCTGTGGTGCCACAATGGATGCCACCACTTGGGGACCCCGTGCACTGAACAGCAGGACGTGACACAGACTTTCCTGTCACCCTCACACTCCCCCCCGTGCCATGTCCCTCTGGACCAGCTCGGATCAGGTGGGATCCATCCCAGAGCAGGGCATGCAGAAGATAAACCCAGTAAGCCAGGCAGGGAAGCCGAAACTGAATCCAGCTCTGCAAGCCCATGGGAACGCTCTGGACGTGTCTGGGGACACCAGAGCATCAGGACACCCCTTGTCACCACCACACTGCAGCCCCGAGGCTCAAAGACTAAATCCACCTTTTTACTTTAATCCTTCCACGGTTTTTCATGGTGCATCCAAGCCCTGCTGGTCCACTCTGCATGGGTGACCACCTGCCCACAGCCAGTGGCCAAGCTGGGCTGCTCATCTGGCTCCCCAAAAAGCCATGGCGCATCTGAATAAATTTCCACCATGCAACTTAAGGGCCCCAGTGGATTTGAACAGGAGCCCCTTGAGGTATTATCTCAGCAGTGCCTCGAGGCAACCACCTGAATCCTCCCGTGACTGCTGCACGAAGCTGGAATGTCTCCAGCAGCTGGGGATTATGGACAGACCTTGCAGAAGAGCCCCCCAGACCACCACAGCACAGCCAGCACCCTCAGCTCTCAGATGCTCCCACGTGCAGCCAATCCTCAAAAAACAAGGCACGGCGACGCTAAGAAGACCAAAGCCCAGATGCCAAGGCAAGAAACCAAGCTGAAGTTTTCACATTAATCATATCGAGCTCTATTCTTTTTCATCTATTTCAAGGCAAGTCAAAAAGAGGTTCACACTCTCCCCTGGCAAACCACAGAGGATGACGTGAGCCTGTCTCTTGCATTGCAAGTAGAGTGTGTCAAGCAATTAGCAAGTCATCAGGAATTCAGATAGGGTGGGCAGGATACGATCCCTCAAAGCTCTGGCAGGAGCATTACCCACCCTGGAGTTTCCCATCAGGCATGGAAGGCAGCAGAGGGAGCAGGGGCTGTTGGTGAGCTCTCAGGAGCAGAGCAGACACTGTGCCAGCAGAGCCTGATGCCATAAACCACCTCACGTTTAGCCTGTGCTGTATAGCTCAAAAGCCCTGGGCATTCAACACAGATTTTTCCTCACTCATTCCCAACCCCAGCAAGGAGGCCAGGACAATTCCAAGACCCCTCAGGCACCCTGCAGGCCTGCTGGGTCAATCTGAGCACCCCACACATGACCCATCCCCGGGCGTCTTGGCATGGCATCAACTCTTGCTGCTCCCACCAGTTCCACTCCCTGCAGCTCTGACCACGCTGGTTTCCACTCAGCATCCTCCCAGCAGCCCAAACCCTGCTCTCCTGGAAATTAGTGACAAAACCCACGCAAGAGCAGGAGCAAGCCTTCCACACTCTCACCGGGATGAGATTTACACTTTTATCCCCCAAAAAGTGCTGCTAAACCCGCACCACACCAAGGCCTGGCACAGCCCACGAGCGGAGCGGGACCATCTCACCAACGAGCACCTCGGAGGGGAACTCGGTGGCTTGCAGCCTCACCAGCCACCTGGCTGGCTCCCCGTGAACACCCAACCAGCCCCGAAAGAAAAGAGGGAGGATTATCCCGAGGTGTGAGCAGCCAACCTCACACCTGGAGCGTGCACACCTCCCTGTGCAGAAGGATCCCGTGCCGGGCGGGTGGCACAGGGGACGCCTCATGTGCCACCCGCCCTTTCTCCTCTCCATTGCCAAGGTAGCAGCAGACAATGCTATCTGCTGGCTTGTCAGCCGGCCCTCCTCCCGCCGTCTCTTTAGCCAGAAAACTCTCCATCTGTCTCCAGATGGGGTGTTTCTACCACTCCAGTCAAACCGATTCAGAGTGGAACAATGATGCTTTGTTAACAAAACAATTTTTGTATGTNCCAACTCCCCCCCCCACCCCCAGTCCCCAGTGGGTCAGCTTTGTGTGGCGTCCTACATTTTGTTGTTTCTTTCACATTTTAAAGGCTCCGTATTTTAGTACAAAAGGTGCCTGCGGAGCAGCTTTTATCTGCGAGGCAAGATTTGACACATACGCAGATCACAATTGCGACAGGAGGTTCGTGATGTGGTGGTTAAGGGTGGTGTCAGGACCTTCAGAGTGATGAAGCATTATTTCCAGTGATTTTTGCCTCCAGGATAAAAATTAGAGCTGGTCCAACGCTGCATGCAGAGCTTCTGTGAGCTGGAATCCCCCAAGGGCTCATGGAGGGGGCAGAGAGAGAAAGTTTGAGCTTGCTTTGGTACAGAGCTGGCATCACCTGTGTCCATCTGTCCTTCTTGTGTCCTCCTGTGCAGGACAAGCCACCTCTGCCACTTGTGAGCGGAAGGGATGGGTACATGGAGCAAATCCACACGCCTGTGAGTAAACTACAAGCCTCTCCCCAGAACAATCCCTGTGGTGGCCAGGAAGATGAAACCTCAGCCCTCCTGTGGCCAGAGTCTCTGACCAAAGATCCTGGGGAGTGTTTGACTCCTCCCCAGCTACCCGGGGCTGGATCATCCCTTGACCCTTCACCCAGCAGCAGGAAGGAGATCTCCTTTCCTCTTCCAAATAAATCTCCACCACACAGGCCTCCAAGAAAATCTGCTCTTCCTTTATTTTTCTTCTTTTCTGTCCTGAAGCAACAAGCACACAAACCACCTTCTGCTCAGCACAAAACCAGCGATTCCCAGCAAACAACCAACCCGCTGGCTCCGGAGCCAACAGCTCCGTGTTCCTAAGCAGGCTGGAAATTTCTACACAAGCAGGACCTTTTCTTCCAGCTCCCTCCACATTTGCAGGGAAGGTCCCTCCTCTTTCCTGTCCTCAGGTAACAGCATCTTCATGGAAACACCAATATTTTTATGAGTCATCCCCCTTCTTCCCCTCTGCTGCTCTGTGGCCAACACCCCTCTGCTTTCAAGATCAAAGCCGAAGGGGACCAGCTGTGTCGAGTCCTTTCCTTTCCAGCCCTTTCCATCTCCATTTGCAGCCGTCGCCAGCGGAGTCCCTGCTGTTCTGACAGCGCTTTGTGCCGCCCATCCAGCACAGCGGCTCCGTGCCCGCCGTCTGCTCCCCCTCCATCCCTCTCCTGCCATCCCAGCTCCTGCTCCAGCCACTCTGGGAACACAGGGAACCCTCCCAGGCTCTGGGCTCAGTCCCCTCCGGCATGCTTGGGACCTGCCCCGGCTGCCCTGCCTGTCATGTGCTGATTCAGAGGCAGAAATGTGCTCGGAGAGAAATGGGATAATCTGCTTCCACTGAAATCCCATCCTAATTCCCTGTGTTTGGTAACTCCTCTGCAGACCAGAGCATGAGACTGCATCTCCCTCCCAAACAAGCAGCTCCGTGGGGACCTTCGCTCCAGGCTCCTTTCAGCAGGGGTACAACCCTGGCTGGGAAAGTCCAGCTCCTGCTGTGAAAGCGGCTGAGGGAACAGGAATCTCCCTCCCTATCCAAAAGGCTGAACAGCTCACACAGCCTCCGGTGCTGCAGCAGGGATTTGCAATGTGATGGGATAATTAGAGTCAGGGATGTGCTTCTTGTGCTTCTTAACTGCCAGAGGGCAGGGTTAGATTAGATATTAGGAAGAAATTCTTCCCTGTGAGGCTGGTGAGGCCCTGGCACAGGTTGCCCAGAGGAGCTGTGGCTGCCCCTGGATCCCTGAAAGTGTCCAAGGCCAGGCTGGATGGGGCTTGGAGCAACCTGGAATAGTGGAAGGCATCCTTGCCCGTGGCAGAGGGGGGGTGGAATGAGATGATCTTTAAGGTCCCTTCCAACCCAAACCATTCTGTAATTCTAGGATTCCTGAAATATCCAGGAAAATGTGTCCATTTTTGGTCTCCCAGCGAGTGCCATTTGTGCATGTTTGATGGAAGCTACTTCCATGTGCAGCGACTCACAGGTCTGACAGGTCCCTCTCAGGGTCACACACCCCATCCTTCATGACATCTCATCTTGCACCACGTGCACCTCCTGGCTGCTGCCATCACACCTCCTGCACTGATAACACTCCCTGCTTCCCAAGACCTCGCTGTAACTCAGCCCAAATCCAGCTTGGAGCTGTCTCTCCTACAAAGACTTTGAAGAAAGCATTGCACAGAATTAAGTCTCAGTGCTTTTTATATGTAAAACACTGAATTTAGCTGCTAATGGCAATTCCCAGCAGAAAAGGATGGTTAGTAGTGGTGGGTATATTTATGAATTCTTCCTAAGCAAATGCCGTGAGGCGGGAAATGCTCCCAGAAAGCTCCCCAGGTTGCTGCTGCAGGCATCTAAATGCAAAGTTTCACCGTGGCTTTTTGAGTTTAGTGCTCTGCTAGACATATCCCTCTCAAATCTCCTCTCTCAGGAATGCTTTCCCAGCCTCTCTCCTGCGTGTGTCACCGTGACCTGCCCGTCTCGGTGAGGGCAGCAGCATCTCCGTCCTTCTCCAGCCACTCCACTCACTTGCCAGTAAATAAAAGTCAGGGGAGCTACCTGACTGCTCTCCTTAGCTGCTCTCTACAAAAGGCTGACTTATAAAATACCCACGTCCTGGATTTCTGGGAGGTTTTCACTGAGAGCACATTGTTTTTCCCAAGCAAAGCCAGAAAAGAATTCACAGTCGGTCCACACAGCAAGACTGCTCTGCTCTTCTCTTTCCTGGGACAGGAACCCAGTTTGAAACAGATTGCTAGCAGCTAAATGCAAGTTCCTTAGCAGCTTCCAGAGTGAAAATATTCCCTCTCCAGATCTCCTTTTATGTCCACAACACATTATTCCGGTGGAGGGCTCTCTTGCTAAGAAAAGCTCTGGTAACTCCCAGCCTTGTCTCCAAAGTGGTTCAGGTGTGGGAGCCAGCTCCCCTCTGAGCATCCCTTGGTCCTGCTGCCCAGCTGAGATGTCCTTAATTCCTCCATCTGTCCCCTCCAGGCTCTGGCTGGCTCGGCTCTCAGACAGTGAATACATACAGCAGGCTGCAAGGCTGCTTGTCCTAAATTTACACTTTTCCCACAGCTTCAGCAGAAACGATGTCTTCTAAGTCCCCCAGCCCACTCCTTGGGGTGCTTCTGGGGCTTTCCATGCTAAGCTGCCTTTGTCCCACACACTGCATGCAGACAGACAGGAGGTTCACACCAAAACCCACCTCTCCTCTCTGCCTTTAACCGAACCAAAACAAAAAACAGATGGAAAATCAAATGCTGGCAGTGTGGAGCATGTGGGCTGCACTTGCATCAGCCCTCCTGGAGCTGCAGAGTGTATTCCCTCCTGCTCTGAGGTCCCAGGGCAAAGCCAGACCTCCCCAAAAGGCTCATTGGTGGGGGAGATCCCCTTTGCCAGCCACCAAGCACCACGGAGGTGGGACAGAGGGAAGGAAGGGAAAGGCAGAGGCAAGAGCAGGCTTAGCATTTTAGGAAGTCCAGCAGGAACAATTTCAACCTCAGAGCAGGATTTGGACAAGGCACAGCGAGCGAGGCACTGGGGCTGCAGACAGAATACTGGGGGGACAGTCACAGGCTGGACACTGAGCTGCTCTTAACCAAGTTCCATCCATCCCACACACTCCCAGAGGCAGAGGCACTGCGGAGGAAACACCTTGAGACCAGAGTTAAGGCTGTCCCCTAATGAATGCACGGCGTTCCATGGCCATAAGCTGCTCAGATGTCCTTAATTCCAGGATTTCTTACACGCTCCCTGCCTGACTTTGTAACCTTAATCATGTATTTTTTAGTGTTGCTCTTGTGCGCACGTGAGCTTATCTTCTTTTACCACGGGCTCTTCTTTTCCTTCTCTTGTTAGGATAAACAATACCCATGACTCTTCCCTGTCCCTCCCTGGTAGTGAATCAGTGTCCCTAAACTCCCCTGAACACTCCCCAGTTTCTCAGAATGAGCACTGGAGCTGTTCAGGCTCAACTCCAGCTCCTGCTGGAGCCGTGGCCACCCTGGGATACTTGGAGGTCGCTCCCACGTGTGGATGAGCAAGTGGATAACCCCAGTGTCACACTGAGGATGAGCATCTGGATAACCCCAGAGCCACACCAAGGATGAGCATCTGGATAACCCCAGAGCCACACCAAGGATGAGCATCTGGATAACCCCAGTGCCACTCCGAGGCTCCTGGCACGGAGCAGGGAGAGCAGGAGCAGCAATGCTCAAGCTGCCATAATGAATCGCCTTGTTTACACTGGGCCCAGAGAAAATCACTCCGAGGACGGAGACACAGAAGTGTCCAGAAGCCTCAGAGAGCAGGAGAAGCTTTTCAGAGTCTTGCCTCTTACTTTTGCTTACAAAATCATCCCCCCTTGCCTCGCCTCCTGCATCACTGTCAAGGGGCGGAAGCTTTAAAATCACTGTAGTAAGCAGGGGAGGGATGAGGAAAGGAAAGGAGAAGTATTATCG
Source organism: Regulus satrapa (assembly GCA_013396955.1). NCBI lineage: Eukaryota > Metazoa > Chordata > Aves > Passeriformes > Regulidae > Regulus > Regulus satrapa. The sequence goes on along the minus strand of VWZN01007212.1, from coordinate 149,151 downwards.
GATGGGAATGTGGCTTTTTCACTCCTCCTCGCCAAGAGGAGCCCTCAGTACCCAAGGACGCACCAAAAAGGGTCTCTGGGTCACAGGGTGCAGCGAGAGGAGCGACGAATCGCTGGGAGAGAGAAAAAGAATAAATAGGAACCACCTTAAGGGAGGGGAGCCACCAGCAGAACAGTTAAAATGACTAAATACTTTCCCAATATCACTCCTCCACGTAAGCATTGCTGTAATTGCCCTTGGGATGTTGCACAACGGCGAAAGGGAGGGGCAGGTGCTGGCGGGGAGGGAGCGAAGGCATGCAAACCTCCAAATCTCCATCCCGGGCGCTGCTGTCACCGAGGAGAGACGCTCATGGACGTCTCTGCCACCTCTGCTGGATTTATCCCCCGAGGGGCCATTCCTCACAGGAGCTGGAGGACTCCCGGGAGGGCTCGCTCCTCATGCCTCTGAGACACAGCGGGCTGCCCCAGGGAGCAAGAGCAAAAGGCAAGGAAGGAACAGAGCCCACGCTGCACTGTGTGGCAAAAAAAAAAAGAAGAAAAAGAGAGAGAGATATAAGGGCTTCATTCAAGCGCTCTCGCTCTCTGGAAGTCTCACGCAGAGCAGCTGGTCTTTAAGAATCTTGCAAGCACGCCATGCAAGCACAGAGCCCTTCCATTCCTGGGCTCTTTCATTAGTGACACTCAGACAGGGGCAGCCACTCGACCCCCAGGAGAAGGAAAACGGCTGACTCATTCTTCCAGCAACGCTCGAGAGCAGGACACAGTGCCCGTGCTCTGCAGCAGCAGCAGCAGCAGCAGCAGCAGCAGCAGTGTGGGTCCTCTCCTGCTTCCTAAGCCAGATCACCGGATCTGGGCTCGGATGCCACACACACACACACACACACCAGCTAATCCGCAGATGTGCCGGGTCCCTGGATAGAGCATCCGCAGCCTTCGCTTCCAAAAGCAGCCCGCTGATGCTCGAGTTGAAAGGGAAACCTCTGAGAGAGGCATCTCGAGGTTTAAAACATCTGTGGGCCATCAGCCATTAAATGGGATGCTATGCTGGTTTGCTGCTCTTGGGTCTCACGCCAGGTTCATCGCTGTGCCGGCTGGGTACCGTCCAGCAATGCATTAAGTGATGTGACTATTTCTGTTCTCATCACATGTTTGCTCTCATCCTCTCCAGGGTGTATGCGGGGGGGGGAAAAAAACACACATTCATTATGGAGTGTCATATTTTGGTAAGGCTTTTCGTTTCTCTGCGTAACACCGGGCTCTTGGCGGAGGAGAAGGGGGATTTTGTTTTCCTAATATCCACGTACTCAGGTATTTCTGTTAGAGGAGGCAAAGTCAAAGAAATGCTAATCAAATATCCAGGAGTGCACAGTGCTGACATCCGCACCTCGCTACTATATGGCCTTTCATTAGCATTACCTAAATGTACGACCGTACAAAGAGCAGATTTCCTTAGCAACAGGGCTGCCTTCATATTTCCTCCCCACTACCCCCTGCCCTTAGAAGAAAAATGACTTCAGCTCCTTCTCTGAGCCCTGCTCTGCGCTGCAGCAGTGCTCTACGCCGCTGCCAGCCTTTGCTATATGCTGCATCTGGGACGCCTGCCTCTCCACGCTGGGATCCACGAGCCATAAAGCAACCTCTTGACTTAGCTCTTCTGTACAGCCACAATAAAACTCATCTCTTCCTAACGGAGCATATGCAAAACAGCCCCGTAACGGCAGAGGGGGGGGGATCCTCTCCTCCAGATGACTTACAGCTCCCATCCCTCCGAGGAAGGATGTCCAGCACGCTCAACGGAGCCGGCGCTGCTGGCTGGCGATTCCTCCGCTCCCCGCCACCCGGCTGAAGGGTGACAACTGCCCTCGTCCCCAAACGGCACCGTGAGCCACCTCTGCCTTGGGCAGGGAGCTGCCAACCCCTCCTCTCCCCGGATCTGGGCCAGGAAGACGGAACACTTCATCCTCCGCGCTCTCCCCCGGTGCCACAGCCTGGTGCGCTGGGCTATTTTAAGAGCTCGTCTGGGAGACTGGCACACGCACCGCGCTGCCGGGAACTCCCTGCTTCTGTTTCAAAAAAGCTGGAGGCTGGGAGCCTGCTGGGACTCACCCCTGTGATTCCCAAGGTCTGACCCTCCTCTCGCTGGGACTGGCGCAACGCTGCTGAGTCAAACGGAATCGGTCCCAATTAGCACCGGTGAAATGGGAGGAGAATCGTGCCCTCCCCGGCATTTCAAACCCCCCCCCCAGCTGGAGGCTGGGACCACTGAGCCTTCCCCTGCAGCCGTGCCCCTGCTCCTCATCTCCCTGCTCTCCCACCTGCTCGTTCTGTGTCGCCATTCCCTGCCTTTTCCACACGGATACTCTCTCCTTTTCCCATTATGATAGGGTCTTTGATTGCACGATCGCATAACTATAATGAGACAAATATTTATTTTTCAGATATGGGTTAATCAGACCGAAGGTATAGAAATATTTCATGCGCTAATCAGAGTACCTTCAGCAATCAGTATAGTAAATAACTCAGGTAAATTAACATAGGAGAGTTCCCTTATCAGGTTTCAGTCTAAGATATATGTGCATTAAGGACTAATTTGCTCTCCCCCCTCAGATTTGGGCTGGAGCCCAAGATGAGGTTGAGACCAAGGTTCCCTCCCATCAGCTTTCACAGGAGCTGTGCAGGGCTTTGCTCCTGGCAGGATCAGACGCCAGGATGAATATTCAGCAGCACAAACGCCTTTGTTTTCTGTGCTCTGCACCTTTAAATTTCCAAGGGCTCTGCTGTTTTCAGCTCAGACAGCCTTTTTGCATTCAGTTCGCTGCAAGCTGACACAGAAGACACGATGGAGCAGGTTGTGTCTCCTGCTCTGAGCCCTTCACGCCACTCTGGCAGCGTTCAGGGGCCATATTAAGAGCTGCAAGTAATTAGTGAATTCCTCCTGCCCCAGCGCGGCGCAGAGCAGCCGCACCGGGCACCTCGTGGCAGGCTGGCAGTGCCCGGCGGGCGCGCGCGGTGCCAAGAGCAGAGGTGGCCGTGGGGACACCGGCCTCCGTCAGGGGGTCTGAGAACAGGAGGAGCCCAGTGAGAGCCCAAGAAGGGCTCCTGGGTTCAACAGGGCAGCCACCCAAGCTCCTGCAAATTAGCAGTCCCAGGAGACACCTTTTAGACTCACTGAGGTTGGAAAAGGCCGTCAAGAGCTGCCCAGGTTCCTCAGGCTCAGTGTGCCCTCACTCCAGTGTCCCCAAACCAGGAGTGGCTGTCCTGCCCCAAAGCAGCTCCTACAACTGCATTTTCCCTGCTTTGCTCTGAAAAAGCTCCCGCAGAGGAAACGCAGAGGATCTGCCCTTGCCTCTGTCATGTTTTGGGATCCCAGAGAACAAAAAGCACCGGAGGAATGGCAGGCATTATAGTAACGATGGTGACAAATTTAATTAGAGCAGGAAGCTCTGGAGTGGATTTCAAATGGCNTTCATCCTTTCCTCCCCCCCACCCCTGCACTCCTGAACCAACACATTCCCGCGGTCTGGAAAATGCAACCGTAGAGCAATTCAATAATACAGCGGCCAGATGTGCAACAGTATATCCAACATGTCATTCAAAGGAGCCCTTCAGCGGAGCCCAGACATGCTATCCCGCAATCTTAACTAATACATCCTGAGGCCCTGGAGGAGTTGATGGATGTATACAATTCCCTTTCCTACAGCTGTGGTCCCTTTTAGAGGGGGCATCCAGACTCAACAATAGCCCTGCTGTTGCTTTCAAGACAGAACCTCTTCAGACCAAGCGGGCTTAATCCTGACCCCGGTGACGCCCGCCCGGGGTCGGTGGGGTTTGGGAGCCGAGGGCTGGCAGCAGGACCCAGCCTCACCGAGACGCTGGCTGCCTTCTCACCTTGTGCTACAGGCTCTGGGAAACCTTGGTAACTGGTTGGAATACAACCACCTTGGGGAAAAGGCGAGCGGAGAGGAGCAGGTAATAAGATTTCTAACTGGTGCTGGTAGAAAGGAGGAAGTAATATAACAGTTTAATTAATCTATGCCTATTAGCGTTATTAAAGAAAACAGGGAGCTATTGGAGATTTACCTCGGAGAATATCATCAAACGGGGACCTTCTGCGGGGAATTTTATGTCTCTGTGCCCAATTTATAACCAGCACGGAGGTGTGGTGTTAGTGACAGCCAGTGCTGAAATGTCACAGTGCTTAGAAGTCATTAGCTGGGGACACAGGGAGAGAGAAAGAGAGGATGGAGGAGGGGACAAGGGAGAAATAGGGAAGGAAGGAAAAGGAATTAATTTAATTAAAAATATCTTTAGAGCCTGTCTCTTGATTTGTGTGGTTTTGGGGCTTGGCAGAGCTGCTGAGAACGGTGTGGAAGGAAAATCAAGGTTGCTGGGGCTTTTTGAAGCTGATAAAAAAAAAATAAGCACACTTTTCATGTTCAGGAAGATAAATCCCCATTTTCTCAGTCTCAAGACAATCCAGTTATTTACTGACAGTTTTACTGTGAAATAAAAAGGGCTTTAAGCTTCTTTCTACTTGATGTCTCCATAGCCTGAATATTATTAGATCCCAGCCTGGTGCAGCTGGAGTTTTGGTTAATAAATTTAACGTCATTAGACAGAAAAGCCTTCGACTGAATGTTGCAATTCTTTCCCCCCCCCTCCTTTTTTTAAAATTTTTTTTTGCCGTTGCAGTCAGACTGTATGTAGGTGGTAAGAATCAAAAGAAAGGAAGTACGCTTGGCAAATAGGGGAGTGCTAAAAAAAGGTTTTGCTCAGGCTGGGGGTTCAGTGCGCGGGTGTTTCGCCCACAGACGAGGCAAGGCTGAACCCTCCCGCAGGGGATGCACCCTGACGTGGCTCCGGCATCTCTCGGGAGAGCAAAACACTCCTGATTTCACAGGGATGTCGTGTCCCAGGGTTCCCGTGCCACTCAGAGGGGTGGCGCTGTGGGTGGCCATGCCACTGCCACCGCAGCCAGGGCTGGGGCAGTCCCTGGCAGCAGCAAGACCACGATGGTCAGGGATGCCAAGCACCACGGAGCCACGCTCAAGGCAGCTTTTCTGAGAAGAAAAGTCTGCTTTTCCACCCAAAATCTGCCTCGAGGCCAAGTGGTGGTGCAGCAAAATGTCTTGGTGGGACCATGGGGAAACAGCCGGCGTGGAGTGGATGAGGGGAGGGCAAAAGTGGTGGAGCCTCTTGTTCTTCCCGTGGGGAGCAAGGCTAACTCACACGGAGGGAGAGCTCCCAGAAAAATCCAGGCAGGTCCTTGCTCTCCCCCTCAAAGCTGCCTCCATCTCGCGCCTCCCTCTGCCACCGCTTCTCCTCAGCTGCTGGCCCCGCCGTGGCCGAGCCTTCTGCCACCACGAAATGTGTCCCTCAAAGGGAGAAAGACACTGAGGAAGACACCACAGCACTCTAAATCGCCACCACACACCTCACCTGCCTCTTCCCAGCTCCTGCCCTGCCACCCTCCCAGCACACGCAGGCGGCGGCCATGGCCAGGCCTTCCCTCCCTGCTGAGCCTGAAACATGGTGGGCTTGGTGGGATTCCTCTGGGGGTGCTGGTGCTGGCATGCTGGCTAAAAACACGTCCTGCGTGCTGGGTTTCTAACCCCAAAACCCCCCCAGGTGCTGTGGCCACCAAGAGGAAACTTCTCTGGTGGAAGCGGGAGGCTGAGTGACCCGCCCCCATCCAGCAGCTCTGCCTTCGGCTTCGCTCCAGGAGAAACAGCCTCTAAGTATTTTCACAAAATAAACAGCGGTGGCTGGAAGGAGAGGAGCAGGAGAGGGGTATCGGGGCTGGGCAGGGACGGTTGTGGAGCTGGGGTGCCGGGATGGGAAGGAAGTGGTTGTTGTGGGAGTAACGTCAGGAAGAGCCTCGGCT
>VWZN01007212.1:117013-127517 GCA_013396955.1 Regulus satrapa | reverse complement strand
TGGGATCCACGAGCTGGGTGAGGGGAAGCCCCCCCGGTGGCACCTGAAGGGTGGTTGGGACAGGGCACTGCGGGGTGACAGCGGGGCTGGGGTGAAGGGCATCGCACTGGGCTGGCACGGGTTGGCGGGTTGGGGTCCCTGCNGGGACAGGGCACTGCGGGGTGACAGCGGGGCTGGGGTGAAGGGCATCGCACTGGGCTGGCACGGGTGGCGGGATGAGGTCCCTGCAGACACACACCAGACCCCTCCATTCGGGTTTGGAGCTTGGCTCTCTGGGCTTGAATGCACATTTGGATCGGGGCTGCACCACGTGTGGGTCTGCACTTGGGTCTGTGTCTGGATTTAGATCAGGATTTGGAACTGGGTTCTGATCCACATCTGGATTTGCATTTGGAGCTGAATTTGGAGCCACATCTGGACTTGCCTTCGAAGCTGGATTCAGACCCCCATCTGGATTGGAGGGAGTCTGGGACAGGCATCTCTCTAAAAGGATGGATGTAGCCTTCCCACCCCCTTCCCCCCCCGAGCATTCCATGGGTGCACAGAGCACCATCCCCCCTCAAGGTGCTCATCACCACCCACTTACCCTGCTCTGGGCAGCCTGGGAACCTTCGGGGGGAAGCTGGGGTCTGCTGCAGTGTGACAGGAGCCCTGACCAGGGAGCAGAGGGGAGGGACGATATGGCAGCGGTCCTGCTGGCCTTGGCTGTGCTCAGCGGTGCGTCTGGGGCTGAACGTGCTCCAAGGAGGAGCCGAGGTCAGGGAGGGGGATGAGTGCAGGAAACATATTAAGTGAGGAAAATTGGCTGCAGCCAGCAGCGCTGCCTGATGTTTGCCTGGGATTTTCCTCTCCATCAGGTATCCGGTGTAAGCCCCCGCTGCTGGGTGGTGGCAGCTGGTTATTCATGAGCAGCTTGGATGTGCCACCAGCACCTGCTGTGCACCAAGAGGGGTGGCACCCCGGACCCCCTAGGCGCTTGTGTCCCCAGTGCTGACACCCAGCTTTGGCCAAGGCGGCGACGTGTGCAGATATTTTAAGAGGAAGATTCTGTGCTCTCACAGCTTGACTGCTAATTTATAATCCTGTTTTCCTATTAAAATAAAAGCCTCTCTCTTATTCCCGAACGTGAGAGCCAAAGCGGAGCTCTGAGGAAGTGCCCTGTTTGCAGAACACACTGAAACACACAAAGGAAACGAGGCAAAACCAGCATTTCGCACGTTTTTGAGCCTCGTTCGAGCCGGGACTTGGAACAGTAGAAGGGAAATCTTTTCCAGCAGGATGTGCACAGCGGGGGTGTGCGTGGAGCTGCCGGTGTCCCCTTGGAGCAGGGCCACCTGCCTGCCGAGGGACAGCGAGCGCTGCGGGCGCCTGTTTGTCCCCGAGGGGTGGCAGGTCCCTTGGGGATCCCGGGGATGAGAGATGGAGCAGCACGTTCCCCCGTGGGGCCGGCCAGGCAGGGATGGCAGCCGAGGAGGGCAGGAAATACCTGCTGCTCCACTGCTTCCCGGCCAGGCCGAACAAGAGCGAGAGTGTTCGGAGGGCGGCTGCGGCCGCGTGTGGCAGGAGGGGCCTCCGAGGGACACACAGGCCATTGTTCCTCGAGGATGTGGGGCGGAAATTTGGATGGACCCGTTGCGTGCCACACTCCCGGCACTGCCGGGACCGATCCCAGGATCTGCTGAAGTGGATCAGGGTGGGAATTCATTAGACGCTGTGTCTGGTGGAGGGGTCGCTGATATTGGTGGTGGGACAGCCCCAGTGGAACAACCCCCTCGAGAGGGCTCTCCTGCTCCCTGCAGCTGGAGCATGGCACATGCCTAGGGACTTTCAGCCTTTCCAGAACTCGTGCTGGTATTTTCTGTGGCCCTGCAGTAGCTCTGCTGTCTGCCTCTTCCACCTGCACCCCACCAGCCTTGCAGCAACCTGGAAAGACATTTAATACAGGCTGGGTTTGATCTGCACTTTGACATTCCTTCAAGTGCTCCCTGGTGTTTTCCTGTCGCTTGCACAGCGCCTTTTCCCACCAACGCTCCCTCATTGCTGTAAAAAGGAAAGAAAAAGGCTTGCAGAGTGTGCCCAGCCTTGCAAAATCCCTAATTACCCACGGCACATCCTGGCAAATGGGCTTCCCCTTGAGCAGCGTTGCTGTCAGCGGGGATGGGGTGCAGGCTCTCCCCGGTGTGGCTGATGATGCTGGTCCTCCCACTGCCCTTTCAGAGAGAGCAGAGGGGTTTGTCTGGCTGCTCTCTCTGGGCTCTGATCTCCTTCCCCCAGCACCCCTCTCTGCACCAGCTTCCAGACCTGGAGAGGTTTTTAAGGAGGGAGGCTGAAAAAAAGGGGAAGAGAAGAGAATGTGCTGCTCTCCTTCCATGCTTCGCCCTTTTTCAGGAACTGGCCAGATTGTTTCCATTAGGAAAAGCTGAGGATCCAAGTATTTGTCAATGACCAGGAGAAGATTTGCTGATGGAAGCTGCCGTTCCCTAGAATAATGTTGAGCGAGGTGCTTGGCGTGGACCCATCCTTTTATGGTAAAATTAGGGCTAAACGCTGTGGGGATTTGCATCTGAAGTTGATTGATACGTGGCATTAGTGCACGCGTAGATAATTTCGTATTGTGAGATCGCTGAGCAAGGAATAATTTTTATTTTGGGTCAAAGATAAGGGCATTGTGTTGAGATGAAATATGAAGGGGTGCTGATCTGTGTCACGGACACTGCGTTTCTCTTGGCTGGGTAAGGGGATGGCAGACCTGCATTACCCACTCCTGCCCTTGCTTTTAAGTGCTTTGGGTCTGTGCCCGGTGCAAGGAGCGATCCCCTGCTGTCACTTAACGCCAGGACGTGGTTCCAACTTTACGAGCTTTGGAGCTTCCCTTTATTAAAAAAAGAAAAAAAAAAAAAAAGGAGAGAGAGAGAGAGAGGGAGAGAGAGAGGGAGAAAAGAATCCCCTGTTTTATTTTATTTACTTATTTTAGTAGCTGAAGGCTGTGCCACTGAGAAACATTAATTAACTAGAGCGATGTGGCTTGATCATTACGGGAAAGGTGTGGGGAGAGCTTTGCCAAGCTGGCAGTGCCTCCCAAGGCCCCCTCTGGCAACCTGGACTGATGCTGTCAGCAGCACCTCGGCCCTCCCAGCTGCTCAGTACCAGTCCCTGCCCTTGCACTTGCTCTTGCAGCACATCCCAGGCCAGGTGGCACGGCTGGTGTCACACCAGGACGTGCAGCTGTTCCTTTGGCAGTGAGGACAAGGGTTCGGCACTGTTGGGGACTCAGGAGGGGAGGAGTGGGGCTTCCCTTTGGGTTCCCAATCCACAAGGGCCAAAAAGGTGGTGGCTGCTTTGCTAAATACGTCAGCACAAGGCAACTCCAGACACAAGAGGTCATCCCTCCCTGCCTCCCTCCCTCTCTCTATCTACCCATGGAATCATTGAATCCCAGAATGGTTTGGGTTGGAAGGCACCTTAAAGCCCATCCAGTTCCACCCCCCTGCCAGGGGCAGGGACACCTTCCTCGATCCCAGATTGCTCCAAACCCCATCCAACCTGACCCTGAACACTCCCAGGCATGGAGCAGCCACAGCTTCTCTGGCAACCTGTCCCCACCCTCACAGGGAAGAATTCCTTCCCGATATTCCATCTAACCCTGCCCTCTAACAGTAGGGCACTTATCCTGTCACTCTATGCCCTTGTCCAAAGTCCCTCCCCAGTCCATCCATCCATCCATCCATCCATCCATCCATCCATCCATCCATCCATCCATCCATCCATCCATCCATCTCCCAGAAGGAGCACACGGACTGTTTTGGCAGGAGCAATGTGGTTCATGGGGTACAGGGAGCTCTAACGAGAGGGAACTGCAGACATTAATTAGGCAGCCGGTGAGATCCTCGGGTGCTGATAACTCAGCAGAAGCACCAGGCCATTTGCATGCAGGAGACGTCCCAGAGATAAGAAATTATCCCCCACTCTCCCCTCCCCACCAGTGTCCCTCCTTGCCCCTTTGGTCGGGTCCCAGGCCACCACAGCTGGCAGAGCAGGGTGACAAACCCCCTCCTCCAGCAAAGCAGGTGGGGGGAGATAAAAGGGAAGGTGAAGGAGGAGGGAGCAGAGCAGAGGAGCAAAATCAGCTGCACTACAAAACGCCCCGAGCAGTCACTTGTGCTTGAGGCCATCCCTGCTGTGTGGCCGAGTGGCTCTTTCCAGGCCTGGCAGGAGAAGCCCGGAGGGGTGGGAAGGGGGACTGGGATAAGGGAAGGAGGAAGAGGGCCCCAGTTCGAGCTTTCAAAGGTGTTTTGGGGATGAAAGCTGCCCTGGGGCCCCTCCCAGCGAGCAGCATTGCTGTGGGTACGCTGCGAGCATCGCATTTGGCTGGCTGGCAGCTTCCTTGGTGTGCTGAAAATGGTATGGGGAAAAAAAAAAGNCCCCCCCCCCCCCCCTCCCCCCCCCCCTTGTCTCTACCACCCAACAACAACCAAGAAAGGCAAAATCTTTCACAAGCCCGGAAGATGTCACCATAGAAACAGAAATCAGACCCACTCCACGGATCCTGCCGCCTGGGAAGGTGATAAAATGTTTTCTATCGATTGCTGTCGGGAAAGTCACTGCTGATAAGCCATCCGAGGAGAAATGGAGCGGGGACGCGGGGACGTGGGAGCTCTTCAAATGAGGCTCCAGATGGTCCCTGGGCTGCCCCTGTGCAGCGGGCGGGGACCGAGGGGCCCAGAGCTGCCTGGGGACGGCTGCTCTGCCCCAGGCTGGTGCCAGCGTGTGCCCAGAGAGGTGTGAGCCTGCCATGCCCTTGGCTGCTGCAGGCACCAAGTGGAAAGCTCGGTGTCTGCTTTCCCGCTCGCTTCTGCAGCACAGCAGCTGTCCCCGGCTTTAAAGCCGAAAGGGAGGAGGTTTGTATTGGATATTAGCAAGGAATTCTTCCCTGTGAGGGTGGTGAGGCGCTGGCACAGATGCCCAGAGAAACTGTGGATGCCACATCACTGGAAGTGTCCAAAGCCAGGTTGGATGAGGCTGGGAGCAACCTGGGATAGCAGAAGGTGATCCTGCCCGTGGTGGGGGGGGGGGAATGAGATGAGATTTAGGGTCCCTTCTAACCCGAAGCATTCTGTGATTCTGTGAAAAACACATCATGTCAGGACAGATGAACCTTCCCCTGACTCCCGATGGGGCACCACCAGCATTGCACCTCCTCCATGGCATGCCTGGCCTTGCTGGGTGTCACTGTGATAATCCCCGTGGTGCTTTCCAGCATCCTGCCCTCCCAGAATCCAGATTCCCAGTCCCCATTTGCACGCTGGTGGCTGCTCTGCAGCTGGGAGCATCCCTGTGGCTGCGGCGCCAGCTGGGAGGTGTGGGATCTTCCCGGCAGCTCTTCCCAGGGCTCCGCACAGCGCCGGGGCCTGGCTCGAGTGCCCTTTGAAGAGATGGAAAATCCTATTATCTGCTCATTCTTCTCGCAGTGTGAAGCCTCGGAGCATTCAGCAGCAGTCGAGTGTGGTCTGCTGCCTGCAGCCCGGCGCTGCCTCCGCTCCCACCCACGCGGGAAGCTCTGGGTCGCCAGGGATGGGCATCACATTCCCATCCCCTGATCCATGCATTTCCCATCCCCTGATCCATGCGCTTCCCACCCCCTGACCCAGGCCAGAGCTCGGGGACACGGCTGTCCCCACAACACCCCTGTGCAGCTTCCAGCAGTGGGGTGCAGAGGACGTGCAGGGAAGCACTGTGGGGGTCTGTGTGCTGATCCCCTGCTCCGTGGGGAGCCGAGGTTGCTGCTCCAGCCTGCAAATCCCCACGTCATTAAGGCCGGGAAGGTGTAACCCATCTCACATCCTCCATCCCTCAGGCAGCTTTGCTGCCAGTAATTGGCAGCAATAAAAGAGGCGGTTAATCCAGGGCAGCGTGGGATGCAGGCAGAGGGATGTCTGCAGTGAAAGGCACCCTGGCAAGGAGGAGCTGAGGAAGAATACGCTCCTGGGCACAATTTGCAGCCCTGGAGAGCTGGTTGGATGCCACGGGGAGCATTTGCTGGGGATTTTGTTAATGATGTAGGCGCAGCCTTCCCAGCTTGGCCTGTGCTAAAACCCTGGCTCGCGCAAGCTGAGGCTCTTTGGCTTGAACTTAGACCAGCTGCTTTCCACTGGCTGGTGGATTTTTGTCTTGTTACTGGGTGGTTCCATGCGGGAGATGAACAAAGGAGCAGTTAGTGGGTGATTTCACCTTAGGGGTTTTTTTTTGTTTTTGTTTTTTTTTTCTAGAGGAGAAGGGAAGGGTTAAACCACGCCTTGTTACTGAGTTATTTTAGGATGGTTGCGCTGAAGGGACTGCGAGAGGATTTGTCTGCACATGGGAAGATGGAATTTAATCAATATTGACAAGAGCCATTCACCAAAACAGGCTCATTCGCTAATGAAAGCCAGACCTGGTGTGTCCCTGGGGAAGGACAGCTTTGGGAAAGAGGGGAAGGAGGCACTGGAAAGACACAGCTCCCACTCCCATGCTCCTGGTTCTTATGAAACTAGGCTGCATTTGGGATTGATTTTCCCAGCACAGAAAGACTTTGGCTTGTTTGCCTCGTAGCTGCAGGACGCCCAGGACCAGCCCCTGTGGCTGCAAAGCAATGTTCCCATCCCTGCCCAAGGATCTGGGTCCGTGTCACACCCCAGGCACAGTGTCCCAGAGCCAGGCAGAGGCTGGGGGTGGCAGCAGGGCCAGTCCCACACAGACAGCTCGGGACACAATGGGGCAGGATGGGGTTGCAGGGCTTTGTCCTCCAGCTCAGATCACAGCCAGGAGGTGAAGTCTCCTTCCATCAGTGGAGGTGATTCCATCCAAGCCATGAAATCTGTTGGGTTTTCTGTCACCTGTTTAACTCAAAACACCCACGGAGGCAGTGGGAGAAGACTGGTTTGTCAGTCTTGTGTTTTCCTCTCTACCCTAGCACTTAAAGGCAGGAAGTAGCCAAGACACCTCTGCGACCAGCCCCTCCCAGCAATGTACCACATGGAGAAAAAAACCTAATTTCTGTGGTTGGCTGCCAACACTTCCCATCACTGCCAGCTCTGTATCCTGGAGCTGGGCTGAGCTCGTTATCCCACAGTGGACAGAGTTTCCCCCTCTGTGCATCCCCAGCCTCCTGGAAAGCCGAGGCACACAGCGATCCAGGCGTCATCCCTCCCCATCCCAGCATCCGTGTGCAGCAGCAACCGGTCTCTGCTGTGGGGAGGACTCGACTTAATTTGTTGGGCACCTTTTTTTTTTTCCCCCTCTAAAGGCAGCACCGTATCCCCCAAACCTTCTGGTGCAGCCACGGGGCTGTTCCCGGAGTGTGGGGGCCGAGCGGGATGCAATTGGAAAAAAGGAAGATTTTGATCCCCTGCCAAGCCCGCACAATCCCATCCAAGTTCACACTGGCAGATAATGAGCTCTAATGAGCAGGCCACACTAATTGGTAAGTGATCCCAGAACCGTCTGTGGCAGGGGCGAGGGAAGAGCAGTGGCAGCTCAGGGTGAGGAGGGGGCCAGGGCTGAGCAGTCCCTGGTGCTCCGGAGGGCAGGGATGGGGCTACTGGCAGCGAGGATCTGCTTGCCCTCATGGGGGGCTTCCTGCTGGACTGCCAGGGGAGCCGCAAGCAGAGCTGTGAGAGGGAATGCAGGATCCGTTCCTGGGTGCCAGCTGTGTCCTGGGGTGCAGCAGTGTCAAGGGAGGGGATTCTCCCCCTCTGCTCCCCTCAGGTGAGACCCCCCCCCCACCTGAAGAGCTGCTCCAGCTCTGGGGCCTCCAACATCAGAAGGATGTGGAGCTGCTGGAGTGAGTCCAGAGGAGGCCAAGGGCTGGAGCATCCCTGCTTTGGAGACAGAGTGAGAGAGCTGGGGCTGTTCAGCCTGGAGAAGCTCCCAGGAGCCACTTCCAGAGCCTAAAGGGCTTCCAGGAGAGCTGGAGAGGGACTTTGGACAAGGGCCTGGAGTGACACCACAAGGGGGAATGGCTTCAAACTGACAGAGGGCAGGGTCAGATGGGATATTGGGCAGGAATTCTTCCCTGTGAGGGTGCTCAGGCTCTGGCACAGGAGCTTTTGCTCTGTGGGGTGATGAGTGGCCAGAGGCCAGCTGGCACCTGCAGCCCTTGGGCCCTGATTGGGCAGGGTGAGCCCAGGTGGCGGATGGTGCTAATCAGAGACATTCCTAAGGCAGTCCTAATCGGAGATCATTGTAAATTCCCCTCTCAAATGGAGTGGAAAAATGCTATTAAGCTAATATAACATCACTGGGAAGGACGCTCTGCCGCCGCCGTCTCCAGGGAATCAGGCTGCAGTGAGGGGAAGGAGCGGGAGGTGACAGCAGCCAGAATATTTGGGGGGGTGGGGAGGTGCTCAGGACCACCCAGCCCTCCTTGGCTGTGCCCTGCCTCAGTTTCCCCAGATGGCCAAGGGGCCTTTGAGCTCTGCTCCAGCAGCCAGGGGACCCCAGGAGATGGTTGAAGGGCTTGTTTCTCATTGTACCACTGTAAAGTCAGGGGAAACTGAGGCAGAGGAGAGCTTGGCAAGGAGAGCAGCAGGATCCTACCTCCCCTGGGTGCCTTGGTGCCACATTCTCTAGGAAAAAGCTGTCTAAGTCACACTGTTTAAATACTAACACACCCAGGAGAGCAGCTGGAGCAGAAGGCTCCAGCAAGATCCTAGAACACAGATGGCCCAGAGAAACTGTGACTGCCCCATCCCTTGAAGTTTCCAAGGCCAGGCTGGACAGGTCTGGTGGGAGGGGGGTGGAACTGGGTGGACTTGAAGGTCCCTTCTAGCCCAAACAATTCGGTGATTCTGTGTTGGACACAGCGGTGGGGCTGATTTGGGCAGTGCCTGGGCAGGGGTGAGGACCTCCACCAGCCGTCTGGGGGGGCAGGGTTGGTGACCTCTGCCAGCACCCCAGGGAGACGAACAGGGGGTGCAGGAGCACGAGCCCCATCAGCAGTTATCAGCAGAGCCAGCGTTAGGTGGGACCAGGGATGCTCAGGAACCCCGGGGGCTGAGCAGGAGCACGGGCACCTTCCGAGGAGCAGAGGAGTGGCCTGTCCCCGACCGCAGCGCTCTGCCAGCTCCCTGCAGCAGCCGTGCTCCCTTCCAACACTAAGTGGCAGCCTCTGCCCGGCTTTGGGGCAGCCCCTGGCAGCGCCTGGGCAGAGGAGTCTGGGCAGCAACACCCTCAGAGTGGGCCTCAGTGTCCTCAGGGAGGCTTCAGCATCTTCAGGGGGGGATTCAGCATCCTCATAGAGGACTCAGCATCCTTGAGGAGGGGCTCCAGCATCCTCTGGCTCCCAGGGCTCCCAGTGTGGCCGAGACCCACCTGGTGCCAACCACCCTGAGGGTCCTGCCAGGGGACAGCCTCACCACCACAGCCCTGGGTGCCAGGCTGAGCCCTGCACAGGGTCAGATCGGGTCAGTGCTGCCTGCTAGGAGGGAGATAAGGCACAGGGTTGGCAGCTGTTGGTACCATCTGCTGAATTAGAATCACAATCCACTAAACAAACACTGTCTTGGGATAAAAACGTGCTGCTTAAGGCAAGGAGGTATTTCTGCTGCAGGTATTGCTGTGACCTGAGAACCCACCGTGGGGATTTGCAGTGCTATCAAGAAGCACAGGGATAGAAATGAGTCCTGGGAGCTGAATCCTGCTTGTGTGCATGTCGGTGTGTCTGTGATTAGGGAAGCACGTTGGGGCTTGTGCTGGATAAAGTGCTGACACTTCAGGGAAAGGCTGCTCTGGGTTTTCTGCAGCACAGGATGGGAGGAAAGTAAAATAAAAATAGGTCAAATGACCATCATGGGTGTTTTGGTGGAAGGCAGCAGTTCAAACCAGCATGGGAGATCAAAGAGACAGGCAGCATGACACAGGGCAGCCCCTGCTCCCTCCCAGGCATTGCCCTTGGCACCATGACAAATTTTAACCTTGGGAATCGCACCCAGTTTGCCAAGATATCCCTGTGCAGAGCAGGATCCCACACTCAGCTGCTCCCACAGCCTGTCCTGCCTCATCAAGGCACAAAATGCTGTGTGAGGTCAGGATCTCCCCAGCCCAAATCCACCTCAGCACGTGCAGGCAGTGCAGTCCTGCATGCACTTTATAAAATAGAATTCTATACCAGTTTAAGTTGGAAAGGACCTTTAAAAGGTCACGTAGTCCAGCCCCCTGCAAAGAGCAGGGACATCTCTAAGCAGATAAGAGTGCTCAGAGCCCTGTCCAACCTGAGCATGAGTATTTTCAGGGATTGGGCACCCAGAGATTCTCTGGGCAGCCTATGCCAGTGTTCTACCCCCCCTTGCTACAGAAATATCTCCCCTATATCTAACTCCTTATTTTTTCAGTGAGACAGGCTGTAATTTACATGCACCTCAACCCTCAAGAGGTTCATGCAACCTGCAAGGCTGCAGGTGCTTTTTTTCCCCCAGAGCTGGGGACAGCTGATGGCCAAGCCAAGATGGTGGTGGCTCCTGGTGCCATC
>VWZN01007212.1:105859-116992 GCA_013396955.1 Regulus satrapa | reverse complement strand
GAGCTGGGGACAGCTGATGGCCAGCCAAGGATGGTGGTGGCTCCTGGTGCCATCCAGTGCCACTCCCCAGAGCTGGGGACAGCTGATGGCCAAGCCAAGGATGGTGGTGGCTCCTGGTTCTATTCAGTGCCACGCCCCAGAGCTGGGGACAGCTGATGGCCAGCCAAGGATGGTGGTGGCTCCTGGTGCCATCCAGTGCCACTCCCCAGAGCTGGGGACAGCTGATGGCCAGCCAAGGATGGTGGTGGCTCCTGGTGCCATCCAGTGCCACATCCGCAGCTGCGGATCCCGATAAAGCCGCTCCCGGCTCGCCGGTGGCCAGCGAGCCCCCGTGAGCCCCTCGGTGCCGCTGCTTTGTCACAGCCCGGCGCTCACGCCAGGTTTACCACAGCTCAGTCGGCTGGCACGAGTTCCACTCCGCATTTATCCCTTCCAATTTTGGAGCGAGCAGCCGCTCGGAACCATCCTCCCGATGGAAACGGCCCCGGTGCCTGCCCACCCCGCTCCGGAAGGCTCCTTCTCCTGCTAGATAAACAAGATATGAGCTAAAACTCATATCACACCTCAAAACTCTGCAGAAACCCAGCCTCCAGCAGGCCTGGGAGGTCTCCAAGGGGTGCTCTTCTCCCTGGGATCAAGCGACGGGATGTGTGGGAATGAATCATAGAATCATTAAGGTTGGAAAAGACCTCCAAGCTCGTCGAGTTCAACTTCTGAACGGTGCAAAGTGGTGTTTGCGGGGGGATGTTAGACCAGATATTTGAAATTCTTTCTTTCTGGAGAGAGTGGTCAAACCCTGGAACAGGCTTCCTTCCTTCAATGTCCCAAGCCTGCCCAAGAAGCATTTGGAAAATGCCGTTAATAATATGCTTTAGCTTTTGGTCAGCCTTTAAATGGTCAGGCAGTGGAAGCAGAGGATCATTGTAGGTCCTTTCCAGCTGAAATAGTTCTATTCCATTCCATTCCATATTTTAAAACTCATTCCCACATCCATCTCAAAACCCCTTTGGGCTCACGTGCCTCACCCCCAAGCCCAGTGTCCGGCTGCTGAGTTATTTCCATGCCCACCAGATGATTTGTGGCCTCTTGCCACTGCTCAGAGGACAGGGACACTCCGATGAACCCTCCAGCATCTCCCCTTGCAGCTCCCTGGTGTAAATCAGGTCCAGCTGGGCTGATTTATGCCAGCAGAAGGACGCCCCAAAGCTCAGCTGTGGTTTAGAAATCCCGTTAGGACCTGGCCACTTCTCCAGGAGAGGTGCAGGAGGTTGGTTTGTCTTCTCCTCCTGGAGAGGGGGATGCAGTGACGAGCAGGGATGGTGCTGGCAGCCAGCTGTGCAGGATTGGTGCTCCCAGAGATTCATCCCAGGAAGGTAAAACCTCCTCTGGGATTTGCAGCAGGCAGGAGAAGCCAGTCCCACCTGCTACCCCAGGCACCTACTCTCTTTTTTTATATTAAAGCTAATGTGAGAAACAACAGGGCAGCAGGAAAAGGCAGGATTCTTGGGGAGGGAAGAGCTGTGAGGCAACAGGAGCTGGATTTACCTCCATGGGAGCCCTGGAGAAGATGAGTGTTATTTTGTAAAAGGGAGGGTGAGGCACACAAGCCAAAAACACCACCTAGGAGAAAAAGAATCTCTCAGTACTCTCTCATCCTCCTTTCCTGATCCCTCCTCTGGCCTCTGCACACACTCAGGGCATTTTGCCCTATGTGATGTTCTGCAGCTGGTTCTCGGCCACACAAATCACCCCTCAGCCAGGCTAACAAATGACTAAACAACTGCAAAGGCACTTTGCAGCATCGTTTTTTTCCACCAGCTTTAGCAGCAGACTGGCTTTTACAGCACAGCTCTCCCTTCCCGTCACTTTATCCAGCCTCCATATTGTACCACCCCCTCAAGAAAAAAAGAGGAAAGCAGTTTAAAACCAGGCCATTGCAGAGAAACAGCTCCCACATGGAAAATGGCTCCTTGAGGGGTGCTGCAGCCTCCCCTGCTGCCACAGAAAGGCCAATTAGAGCTGGAAAAAGCTCTCAGGGGAGTGCTCACGTAGGAGGTTTGCTGCTCTTTTGGGGTGAGGCTCAGAGCAGCCAGTGCTCAGCTTGGAGTGAGGGTCTGCAGGTCCCACCAGTGGGAAGGGGTTGCTGAAGACAGGGAAAAACCTTTCTGAAGGATGCCTCTCCCATATTTTCTGGGCACCCAAAGGCAGGTTTATGCACTCATGGCACCACTGCTGCCAGGAGCAGTGCATCTTCCACACCTTCCCTTGCTTCTTGGCAGCACCATCACCATGATCCTCTGTCCTTATTCCTGCAGTGAGGGACCCACTGACCCACTATTCCCACCACTATTCACAGGCCCTCTTCCTGAAGGATTTTTTAACACTTCTGTTCCTTTCTGCAACTTGTTGCAACAAATACCCCCAGACTGGTTTTTAGTGTTTAAATACATCATGTGTGCTGGTGATGGTGTGGCAGCCCGTGAGGGGGTTTTGTGGGTTATCCATCCTCTCTTTTCCCTCCTCTCTGCGGATGGCAGGATCAGACCAAGCCACCAGCTCCTCTCCCCAGTGTCCTCAAGCTCAGCACTGTAACTGTCTGCGTTTGAGGGGAGAGAAACTGGGAACTCTGGGGAGGACACAGGGCATCCCGGGGACATCCCCAGCCCCACAGCAGGGTTTGACCTTCACAGGTGAAGTCTCCCCCCTTTTTCCAATCTCTCTCATCCTTCCCTTTCTCCTCCAGGAAAACAAAACTTCTCACACAGAGCTTGGGCCAAAGAAATGCCATGCCAGCAGCCACAGCCTTGGAGAGCTGGAGACACGCTGTCCCTCCGAGGGAACTCCCTGAAAAGTCAAGGCTGGGCTGGCACTGTGTCTAGCACACTCAGAGGATGCTGGATTTACTTCTGACCATAATAATCATGTAATGCCACAGCCTTGCCGTGTGCCCTTGGTCACATCCCTGGTTCCCGGCGTTCCCCAGCGCTGATGATGCTGTTGGAGGCCGTGGGTGAAAATAAGAGCGTGATGGAGGGATGGAGCAGGAGGCTGCTGGCCACACACTGTGCTCCTGGCAAGGCTGGGAGCTGCAGACGTGTCACACGGCTTCTCCCTCACGGTCTCCAGGATTAGCTTAATAGCACGGGGAAATAACAGGATGAAAAATTCGCTCCCCTCCAAGCACTAAAAGCCAAGTTTCAAGGTTAATTGTCTGCCCTGTAGGAATAGCTTTTACACACTGCAAGGGGCTTAATTAGTGTCATTTTAGCCAAGCAGAGAGAGCGTGCCCTGGACCCATACTGCATGCCCCCAAGCCTATTTTCCTCTCCATGAGAGGTGATGGATTGCAGGCAGCTTCCCTGCACCAGAACTCAGCAGGGACAGGTTTGGGGCCGATCAGAGAACCCCAAGATGTTCCTTGAGAGCTGCTGCAGCCCCGAACCCCATCCCTGCACCCACTGCACTCTTAGCTCCTGAAAGTGGCTGGATCCTGCCTGTGTCCCCACAGATGCCCCTGTCCCTGCTGGCCAGGGGAGCACCCACTTGGGAGAACACGCTGCCAGGCCTGGCTCTAAGGAGAGCACAAGGGGGCAGAGGGAATTTCTCTCCCCACTTAGGGTTGTCCTGTGTGCTCCTACCAGCTTTGGGTCGTGGCTGCTCTCTCCATGCAGCCAAGATTTGTTTTCAGCCCAAGGTATGAGGAGAGGCAGCTGAATCCCAGGGTGAGTGCCAGCTGCGTGCTCTCTGGTGGGACAGGGGCAGCCCTTCTGCAGAATGACTCAGGACTTTCCCAGCTGCTTTCTGTGTTCTTGGCAGCAGGGAGGGAGCCCATGCCCATGGAGGGTCCCATGCCCTGGCTTGGAGCCATCTGCAGCCCCCGTGGTTTTTCAACACCCACCATCCATCCCCACCAGGCTGCAGATCCCACGGGGAGAGCCATGAGCTCCCGTGCAATCCAGGCCAGGAGGCTGCCCTGGCTGCCTGCCTGCCTGGGCTCCTGGAGAGGAGCAGCCCGATGGGATTTTAAGTTTTGCCTATATTGAAGAACTCATGGCAGCCCCCACTAAACCCTTCTGCCACCTCCTCATTCCTGCTCCAGCTGGGTTTTCCTCCCCTCACATCCCACACTCAGCTGTGAGGTTGTGGCCAGTGGATGCTGGGGCCACCCCATGCTCCCAGCTTTACTCCAGCCTCTCCCCCTTCCTTCCCTGACCTTTGGATTCGATTTCTCCCTGTTAGCCAATGTCCAAACAGGGTCCCAGGGGCTCTCCACCAGCAGAAACAAACCACAGCAGAAAACATCCATCCCAACAGGCAGGGCTGGCAGGGAGCAGTGACCCACATCCCACCCACCTCCCTTTTTTTTATGGGAATCTGCAAAAATACCCCAGTTCTTAGCAAGTGGGTGATGCTACAGGCAGGCACCCTGGCAAAGGGAATGTTTGGAGCTTGCTGTTTCCAGGCAGGTGTGGGAAGGGGAGATGCATGAAAGAGGGAACAGGGACAACATCTTTCTTTAGCACTAAGGGATTAAACATCTTAAACCTGAAACAAGGTAAACAGTCTGCTGATCCCACGGTGGGGAAACCCCAGAACTTCTGCTTCGTGCCATTTTATACGATCAAAGATCAGCCTGGGCTGAAAAGGTGAAGGAAGAGAAGCAAAATGTTGGGTCCAGCAGTTTCTTTTTGTTGAAATGCATTGAATACCCAATAACAACACCCAGCTCCCAGCTTGCCTATGGGAGGGTCATGGCAGAAATCCTGGTTACTCAGTTTGGGGGTGTTCCAAGGGCCAAGGCACTCACAGCTCGCACTCCCCTCCTGCTGCTGCAGCTCCAGGCTCACGGGAGTGAGGAGTGATGTATTTTTAATTTGTTTAAGGGAATTAAGCTCATCTGTGTCTGACTATTCACGAGGCCTCCCCTTTCATTAATTTCTGAGCTGCTTGCCTGGATTCCTCTGGCTCTGACAGGGGTTTGGCATCACAGGGAGACCAATTTCCTGCAAATTTGACAGATGTGGGTCACTGGAGAGCAGCAGGAGACCCCATTTTCCCCTTGGCCACAGCGGGAAGTACTTTGGGTCACCCACCACATCAGTCCCATTGGGGACATCCTGCATTGCCCATCATGTGCTGCTGGAGAGCAGCGTGCTGGCAGCTGGAGAGCCTCTGCCCTCCTGAGGTCCCCAACCTTCTTTCCAGGATCCCCAGTCTTCTCCCTAAGGTCCCTGCCCATCTCTCCATCTTCCTTTTGAAACGCTTCTGTGATGCAGCTCGTAAACAGACGCAAAAGCAGGGGGGAAAGAAGAGATAAGATAAAAATAACAGCAGCAGGAGTGGGTTTGAAGTAAATAACACGAAAACATCAAAGAGGAGGGGGAGTGATGCTCTGAGGAGGTATTTATAGCTGGCTCTGTGGTTCCTCAGGATAGACCTGTGTGTCCCCATGGAGCCTCTTCTCTGGCCCCCACAAGCATATGTTTGTGTCCCTGCCTTGCAGTCAGCCCTTCCCCAGGAGTCTTCCACGTGGATTCAGCCTGAAGGCAGAGCACATCCCCACAGCTTTTAGAGACCACTCAGGGAAAGGCTGGTGCTCTGAAAAGGCTCAGAGCCCAAGCCCTCTGTGGTACTGAGCGCTGGGATCAGGCACTTGCTGCAGGATCCATCACACCTGGCACGAAGCAGCCTCCACTTCCAGGCTTTTTTTCTCTGCCAATCCTCAATGAGAGCTTTTTTCTCCCTGCAGCCCTCCTGGGGAGGTCCCATTTGAGAGCTAATGCTGATTGCTTGGGAAAAGCCAGGCACCAGCAGAGCCAGGGATGAGAGATGGGCACGGAGGGAATGCTTGGTGCTGTGACTCAGCCCCTTGCATCCGATGGATCCATCCCATCCCTCCTGGATGCTGCAGCGAGCAGCGGGCATCTGCATGGCTCAGCTAATGGGGACACCCTAATTAGCTGCGTCAGGAGCAATGCGCCTTATCCCTGGGCTGCTGACGTGCAGGGAATTTTCTGGAGGCTGGTTCAGCCCTTTGCACCTTACAGGTAAAGGCACTGGGGGTGCATAGGCTGGTTTATAGGTGCAGAGGAGACCTGGAGGTGCAGGAGGCATCAGGGAAAGCAGTTCAGCCTCTTTGTATAGACACAGGGGCAATGGGGGTTGTTCCCACCTCTGTCACGGGATATGCCTGTGGCCAGGAAACATGGCAGCAGTGACCTTTTCAGCTGCCTTCTGCTTTGGGAAGCCTCAGCTTCTCTTAAAGCATCTGTCCCCATGAAAAGTACCTTGGAGGGATTTAGGGCTTCGGGGGCGAGCAGATTGGCAGTAAACCCTCCAGCCGGCTGTGCAGAGTCAGGACCTTTTGGAAAAGGGAAATGTGGGTGATTTCCACCCACCTGGAGCCTCAAAATGTCCTCCTTCTTTGCAGCCATCTCCCAGGCTGGGGAAGCAGCCACTGCTCCGTGGTGGCTCTGCACACCCTCGCAGCTGCTCTCTAATCAGACACAGGGTTTGCAATTAAACGACACACAGAGTAACCCCGGGGACAGAACCTGCTGTTTGAGCCCAGCTCAGACGAGTTTGGGGAGGGAGAGACCTGATTTCCCACTTAGCAGACAGGTCACGATCGGTGGATTCATTGATCCCAGAAAGCAAAGCCTCCGCTTCATTAGAGACATGCTGGTGATGAGCGCGGCCTCGGGGAGCAGGGAAGCTGTGAGAATCCTTCCCTAAATGTTATCTCCACTAGGCTCAGAGCACAGATGTCGGGAAGCTCCTCCGACAGGATGGCTTCCTCTGGAGGGAGCCTGCTCCATCCCACTGTGCCCGTCACAAGTGTGGCTCTGAGGGGAACTGCTGCTCCTTGGAAATGCTGAGGCTGGGAAAATGCCTCTGTGTCTGCCTCCTCCCCGGGTGCTTCTCCCCCACCGAAGTGTGACAAGGGCACAATGCCCCAGCTCAGAGCAGTGCAAGCTGTGGCTGTGCCAGGGCAGAGCACCCGGGCGAGACCCAGCTTCGACACAGGGCTCACCTGGAGTCAGCGTGGAATTCCCAGAGCCTGGGAGGTTTGTGAGGGATGTTCACCCAGAAGCGTGGACACAACAAGGCCTTGGAGAGCTGGTTCAGGTGCAGCAGGGGCAGGGCAGAGAAGAGGCAGCCCCATCGGCTGGGCACAGTGAAGACCCTTGTGCAAAGTCCTGCTCGCTCAGCTCCTGAACCACGACCGTGTGTATACAAAATGTTCTGGCTGTAACAGCCAGATCCTGCTCAGTCCTCTGCTGCATTCCTGATTTTCCCTCCCCAGGTCAGCTCTCCCAGAGGGAGGTTTCCACACCGGCTCCTGCCAACAGTTACTGGCAATAACTTCTCGCTGCCCTTCGATGCAGCTGCTTGAGGCAGCAGATGGGGATGGAGGTTGAAGCTGAGCCAGACTGGCTGCTTTGCAAGGATAGCTAGCTCAGGATAAGCTGGGCTTATGCAAGTAGCTCCATCTACTCCCAAAGTTCCCATTCCCTCCTGTAAATACCTACTGAGATACTGGTGTTACTGGGAGCAGTTTCACCAAGGTGAAAGTTGCCCACAAGCTGGAGCAGGGCCCTGCACCATCCCCTTCCCTGAAATCACGACTCTGCATGGTAACAACACCCACGGGCAAAAAGCAAGGGAAGGACTGTGAGCCTTCCACATGGAAATTTTGAAGGTTTTCCTGGTTCTCTGCATGAGGGGAACCGCACAGAGGATGTGGCTTTTCAGAAGGTTTCTGCTCCAGGGAATCATGCTGTGCTGCTGGTTCAGGGCAGGGATGTGTCATCCTGCTCTTGCAGGTGTTAGGGCTTCTTTTTGCCAATTCTTCCAAGAAAGCATCTCCCGTGGGCAAACCTGGCTGGCAGGACTCCCTGACGCCGACACAGGCATCCTCAGCTTTCACCAGCCACAAGCCTCCCACGCCGTGACACGTCCCCTCCGCAGGGGCAGATCCTGAGCTCCCAAAATTTGGCTCCAGTTGCTGGCTCATGCTGGTACATGGACGAGCTGGAAGCAAAGCATCCTCTACCCAGCTTGGCTTCCAGTTCGGGAGCATCTCAGGCTTTTGGAGAATTTAGGTAGGTGGAAGTGGTGTTGGTTGTTCTCTGTATCCCCGGGTATTTAAGGGAACTCAAGGAACAGTGGGGGCATGGAAAGGAGGAAAGGAGCAGCTGTCTCTCTGGATTTACAGGGATCAGCAGCTGAGCAAGTCCTCAGCACAATCAGGGTGGAACTGGGAGCAGAGTCTGCCTCACATACCATATGCTCCCAATCCACTGCGCTCAATCAAGCCTAATAAAATTGATAGGGGAGCATTGAAAATCTCGTGATTAATTCTTTATGATCTGTAATAGGGGAGCTGTGTGCCAATTACTCAAGTAAATCATTCATCAGAAAATAAATAGAACTAACCTCCAGCACAAACACTAGAGGATTTCCACTAGGATTGCAGGTCTGGATTGCAGCATCACACTGCTGGTGACAGTACATTATCTGATGGAGGACACAGGAGTAGCTGCTATTTTGCTGCTTCTCCCTAAGGTTTTGGTTCTGTGCTTCAGCATTATTTGTTGTTCTTCACCACACGTTTCAATGCTCTGCCCTTGATCTCCATGACCCATCAGCACAGGTCCTTGCAGGTTTGCAAGGGCCAAACCCACAGGGATCAGCTTTATTTCAGGGCAAGTTTGAACATGGGGACCATGACACAGAGACATGGACAAAAAAGTAATGGGAACAAGACTTGTCTTTTATTTTCCTGGCAAAGAAAACAATCATTTGGCCTGGAAAATTTTTCCTGGTCTTGTAAGGAGAGCTGTCCCTCTGTGCTGAAGTTACCGGACTGCAGTTTCCCAATCAATGTCCCATTTCTAAGGGAAAATCACCCAACAGCTCTCCTTGCCCTAGATTTCCACATGTGGGGAATTTCCCGGGTTGTGTTTGAAATTTGGAATGCTCCTGAGCAAACTACATCTTGCCAAGCCACAGTGTCCTGCTAACACACATTCAGGATCCTTCATCGTGATGCAACTTCATCCGGGGCCTCTTGGGACCGTGGTGGGATTTCAAAGGGCACTGAGGGAGTTCATGCTGAGAAAGGACTTGGGAAAGCTGAGGGCAATGTCCTCTTCCTGAGCTCGGTGCTCAAAAAAGGGAGACCTGGATTAAAGGCATGCCATGGGGAGAAGGGGAGGGACTGGCACATAAAATCCAGCCTTTGCAGAAAGCCCTCTTTGTCTCCTGCACAGCTGCAGGGATGTGCCCAAGGTGGGACGAAAGCCAGCACGGAGGGGCCTCAGTGCTACAAACGTCTTCTTGCCCTCTTGCATGGAAAAACTTCCACGGACAGGGAATTTGGCAATGGGAACGGCAAGGAGGCTCAAGTGTGATTTGCTGCCCTCAACACAACTGAGCTGGTGGCAGGACACTGGATCCTGCAGCACGTGCCCTCACTGGGGTGACAGGACAGACGTTCCCATGACAGCCCAGCTCTGCTGACCTTGAAGGGGCAGCCAGTGAGACAGTTCATCCCTCTGCACCTCCTCACCATCCATCCATCCCTCAGCCAGACCCACTCCTCCTCCCACTGTGCCACAGCATCCTTGTCCTTTCCCAGCTGGCATCGCCAGGACACACTCCTCTTGCAGCTTGGGAGGTTTCTCCCTGCTAATTCCTCCTGGAGAGGGACGTTAGCATCTCACACATCCCAGCCACCATCGCTTCCCCCACCGCATCCCCACGGCCCTCCCTGCTGCTCCCAGCACCCAGCTGGTGGGACTCAGAACAAACATCCTCCCACCTGCTCCTGCAGCCCAGCCCGGGAGATGGCAGAGGCAATAATTACACACTCGGCACAGCAAAATGATCCAGCGCGGGGGAGAAGAGGCCGGAAGCAGCTGGAGATCATCCATGGGGAACGCTGCTCCCACCCCCGGTGCCTGGGTGTGTGCCTCGCCCCCAGGCAGCCCGGATCACACTGTCACTGTCACTTGTGCCCCGTGGGAGCACCCCGAGTGCCCGAGCTGGCAGGGCAGGTGGGCAGGAGGGGATGTGCTGGTGCACAGAGGGGTTTGGAGCAGCAGAACTAAGGAAGGCTGGCTTCCCGTGGGGCCAAACTGGGATCCCTGGGGACTGCTGAAGTGCATCCTCCAAAGATGCCACTCTCCCGGGGAGGACTTCAAGTGAGCCATCACTCACACACACTTTCAGTGCCCGCCAGGACACGAGTACTCAGATATCCTGTCCCTTCTTGCTCCCAGGAGACTTCTGGGAGGGACACTTGCAGCTCATTCACACCAAATTCCTTTTTGAAGAAAATTTATTCCCTTGCAAAGCAGGATCTGCAAAAGCGGAGACCCTCAGGGGTCTGCAGGGATGATGCTACCCTATTTTCCAGGACCGTAGCCCATGAAGTGCACCAACCAGAAACATCCTAGAGAGGATTGAAGAAGAAAAATAACATGCGTAGTAATAATAACAGCAATAAAAAAACAAATACCGCACTAGCTGAAGGGAGAAGGCTGCAGTGAATTGTGCTTAAAATACATTAAGACTTGGTGGCTTTACATTTTGCCCTTGAATGAGTAATATTGGTTAAACAACATTTAACTTCCCGCGCCAGGGAGCCACTGCAGGTGTTTTCCAGCTCCTGGCCTTGGCGTGAGCACTGAACTGGGACAGGGCAGGGATCACAGAATCGTGGAATTACAGAACGGTTTCGGTTGGAAGGGACTGAAAAGATCATCTCATTCCACTCCCAGCCGTGCGCTGGGAAACCTTGCACTAGGCCAGGCTGCTCCGAGCCCGGCCCGGCCTGGAACGCTCCCAGCCATGGGGCAGTCACAGCTTCCCTGGGCAAAAGGGAACGGCAGGGACCAGGCGAGGGGCAGGCACGGGAGCCGGCAGGGGCCAGAGGGGCTGGCAGTGCCCGCCTCTGCCCCCGCAGCAGCGCTGCCCGTTCGGGTCTCGCTCTCTCTCCCGCACCGGGTCCGTCCCGCCCGCTCCCGGGCCCAAGTCCAGCCCGGCCCGGGGGCCGCTCTCCGGCCCGACACCACCGCGGCGGCAGCGGCGGCGGCGAGGTCAGTGCCGTGCCCGGCCCGCAGGCCC
>VWZN01007212.1:58452-105341 GCA_013396955.1 Regulus satrapa | reverse complement strand
CCCTGGGTGCCTGCCCAGCTCTCACCCGTGTGCCCATGCTGTTCCCACCCTCCCCTGGCTTTGGGGCTGTGATCAAGCGGGCACCGCTTGCCGCGGTCATCGATCCCCCACCGTGGAAGAGGGGGCAAAGTTGAATGTTCTGTGCCTGTTACGTGGCTGTCCCAGCAGCTTGCAGAGACAGCTCATCCCATTAGGGCTCCCCTTTTATCCCGAAAAGCACACGCCAGGCACAGGCCAATCTGCCTCCCGCTGGCAGCCGCGAATTTGGTTGTTGAGCAGGAGAAAAGAAGGTGAGTGCGATGTTAACGAAGGTGCCTGCCAGGAGTTAGTAGGTCAAGAAGCTTTTGTTCAGCCCGTGCTAGCACTGTGCTCAGCACCGTACAAAACGAGAGGAAAAGAAGCTGTCCTGCTCCCACGGGATTGCAATTGAAGCGGGATTAGACAGTTCGGCCCCGGTGCCAGCAGCTGCTTGGGTTGTGGCTTGACAGTCTGGAGGGATGAGGTGTGGTGGGGAAGGGCTTCTACGGGGTGAAGGGAAGGGAGGAGAGGCTGTGGAGGGTGGGAACAGGGGGGATTGGTTTGGATCAGGCCGTGGGGGTTGTTCCCATTGTTCCCTGCCAGCATCCGTGTCCCCAGGGCTCGGGTGAAGGACCATGGAGGATCTGGGGCGGTGGTGGTTTGAGGGCATCTGTGAACCCCTGTAAGGATCCCCCTTTTCCAGCGGGATCCAGGACCTGGAAAGCCCGTGAGGATCCCAGGGCTGTACGGTCTTTGCTCCTGCACTTTGCACTTTGGGCAGTCATGGGCGCTTGGAGCGGCTGGATGTGCCCTGGGCCAGCACAGGAGCTGCTCCCACAGCCTTTTCTCTGGGCTAGGAGAGGTGCTGGATTTACCAGCCCCTTTCCACGGATGACACTGTGGCTCTGGTTCTTTCCAAGAGCCTAAATGAGGAGCCGGTGGGAATTTCTCTCCCGGAAGGGCGGGTGGAGCCGATACCTTTCCGAGCTGTGCCTGTCCCCTGGCATCCAGAGGACTTGAAAACACAGCTGTGTTGGGGAAGCAAAAACCTTCCCTGTCTCGATGTTGTCTTGGTTTTGTTTCAAATGAGGGCTGGGCTTGGGCTGGGCTATTTTGTTTTTTGTTTTCAAAGGTTTTGACCAAAAAAATAAAAAGACACTGGCTGTTTTTCATCCAAATACCATCACAGGGAGAGGGAGTGAGGAGGGAAAAGCAACATGGCTTACTGCACGTAAAAATGCTGACAGTGTCAGGGAGCCGTCTTGGGAAAAGTCTCTCTTTCTCAAACAGAGAACAGCGAGTTTTAAGGGGTTTTTTTGTTGTTGTCATTAGGACAGGAAATACTTTTGCAGCTCCTTACAGTGCAAATGCATTCCCCCTTGCTGTGGAGGAGCTTTGCATCATTCTGCCTTTATGGGAGACGAGTTGGAAGCTGACACAGTTCACTGCTAGGGGGTTCCATGCAGACCAGCATCCCTGGGGCAGCTGGCAGCTCTGTGTCCTGAGGGACACCGAGTTGCTGTGGAATGGTGATCCCTCTCCTAAAACACTCATGAGTTGGCAGCTGAGGACTGGTGCTCATCCTCGGAGCCTGTGTCCTTTTGGGCACGCTGTGAGTGCGGGGCTCCCAGAGAGCCCAGTGCCCCCGAGGTTTGGGGGCACAGCTTGGAGGAGCCCCCAATCCTCCTTCTGGGCTTTGCACCCTGACAGAGCACTTTGCAAGCTGTAACAACACATTGCTTAGGGCTAGTAAATGTTTGTCTGCCCTTGGGGCAGCCGGTGGGTTTGGTTTGAGGTGAAGTGTCCCGGTGGGAAGCTGCACTCCAGGAACCATCCCTTCTTCCACAGGTGGATGTGGCAGCCATGGTGCGGCTCTTTGGCTACGTGGATGTGACCGACACTGGCTTCATTGTGGCCGTCCTCTCAATCGCCTTCAACCCTCTCTTCTGGAATGTGGTAAGAAGTGCCTTTGTGCCAGCTGCTCCTTTGTTCTCAGCCTTCTTTTCCCAGCTTGATTTGGGAGGTAAAACCTCTTTTGAGAAGTCTTCTGGGCTGGGTGGGTGGGAGTCTCTTAGGAGACTCTTGGGTCTCCTAAGAGACCTTAGGAGGGGGTGAACAGGGAGCTGTGCTGCAGCTCCTGGGGCTGGGGGTGACTGTG
The DNA here is from genome assembly GCA_013396955.1 of Regulus satrapa. Classification (NCBI taxonomy): domain Eukaryota; kingdom Metazoa; phylum Chordata; class Aves; order Passeriformes; family Regulidae; genus Regulus; species Regulus satrapa. The sequence continues at coordinate 103,165 of VWZN01007212.1, read as the reverse complement.
AGGGCTGTCACAGAGGAGGTGAAGGTGGGAGCCAGTGCAGGATACAAAAGGAATTGGGAATTTAGCTTGGGAAAGGGAGCAGAGCAATCAAAGCCATCCTTCAGCCACATGTCCCACCCAGCAGCCAGGCACTGCTCACTACTGGGGCTGAGCATGAATGGCATTAATCCCCATCAAGGTGGCTGCACTGGATATGTTGCCTGCTGCTTCCCCTTGAAATATGTTGGCAGCTGTTTGTGTGGATGGCAGGAAGCAAAACCAGTCAGCCAAATGTTGGCCTGAAAAAATTCCTCCTCCGTCAGGCTGCAAAGCCTGGCAGAGAGCTGCAGGGCTGGCAGCAAGCCAGCCCTAGCAGGAGCAGGATACCTGTGCATGGGTGATGTTTGCTGTGGCCGTGGGTGCCACAGTGCTTTGGGAGCCAAGGCTGAGAAACCTCCACTGCCTGTTACTGCTGTGGTTTGCTGCCTCCTTGCAAAACCAGCTGGAGTCTTTGCTAGCCCCGTTCTGGAGCATTCCAATGTGCCAAGCAGGAAGCCCAGGCTGGCTGCAGGACGAGGTGAGTCCCACCCTGCAGCAGCCTCAGCAGCACAGCTGGGGCGTGGGGTGAAACGTCCCTGCGAGCACTCCTGGGATGTCATCTCAGCCATTATTCCCAAATCCGCCCTCCAAACCTCCCTGCAGGGATTCTCTCCCTGGAGAATTCTCCTTTAAAAGGCCTTATTTTTCCAGAGGGGGGAGGACTCCTCTCTCTCTGAGTGCGGGGGCTCCTGAGATTGTCTCGTGCTGGGCTTTGGAAAAAGGAGGCTCTGCTGGCTGTGAGTCACTTTGGAAACCTCTGTCGGAGCTCTTTGTTGCAGCCTCCAGGACTTTTCATGCAACTCGTTATTAAGAAGTCTCACGGTGTCTGAAATGCGAGCTGGAATATGCCACATTATTTCTGCTGCGGAGTCATCATTTAGCATAAAGAATCAATGAACAAGAAGATTCAGGATGTGGTCTCTGGGGGGAGAGGCTGGCTCCAGTGAGAAACTGCATGAAAGGCAAAGAAAAAAGTACTTTATTAGCATCTGCTGCTATGCCTGCAACTCGTGGGACGCCTGCAGCTTGGGAAATCGCGTTGCTTTTTGGATCGGGAGTTTGGCTGCTGTTAAAGGACAGGCAAAGCCCATGTAAGAGCAGGAAGTTTGTTGCTCTGTGCTGCTGCTGTCCCCTCGCAGGACTGGAGAGCGGCGCCGTTGGCAGCAGGTGGCACTCCAAGCCAGACGTGTAAGGCTGTGCCTGGGAGCAGGAGGTTGGAGCCAGCAGCCTGAGCTGGGTGCTGGGGAAAGCTCTGAGTGTGGCATTCCGTGTTTCCCCGGCTGGAATGGGCCACGGGGATCTTGCAAGTCCGTGCGCCTCCGTCCTTGCTCTGCCCAAGCCCCCGAGCATCTCCCTGGTGTTTTCTGCCCCAGTGTGTGGCTCACACCAAGCAATGCTGGAAGGCTCTTGCAGCGAGTCTGTGGGTCCTGCAGCCCTAAACAAGCCCTCATTGTTGGGTACATTTCAGCAAGAGTGGCCCTGGCTATCCTTGGATTTTCCCTGACCTGCTTCCTTTACCTTCTCCCCGTCCTTTTATCCATGTGATTGTCCCCTCCCTGCACCCAGCCAGCAGCTCTCCTTTCTTTCCCTACATCCCTGCAAAGACTCTCTCTGTCCTTGGCTGTTAGAGTTCCTTCCCAGCAGCTGAGATTTCTTCTGCATCTGAATTACTCTGTGTTTCCAAGAGCTTCAGTGCAAAGACTGGAATTCTGCACAGTGCCAAGCACTCTTTGCTCTCTCTGCTCAATAACTAATGTGGGACGCTGGTCAAAATCCCTCCTGTGCATGAAATTCCTGATTTGGATAGAAATTGGGTGGAGGGAATGCACTGATTTAGTTCAGTGTCTTAATTCCCTGTTTCTGCTGAACTCCAGCCAGGTTTGCCTCTTCCAAAGTTTGGGTTGTTGTTGCTGTGCAGTGCCTCTGAATAAATATGTGGTGGGAAAACCCTGGCTTCATGCAGTGCTGGGATCGTGGATCAAGGCCTTGATCACAGCAAGGTGACCCGGTGAGCACCAGGCATGCTTCTCTGGGACAAAACCTGGAGAACTTGGGGATGAAGCACAAACTCTGGAGGCTGTTGGAGGAGTTAGAAAAATGTGATGCTTCTCAGGTCAGTGGATGTACTTTGATAAGAGCAATTTTGAGGACCAGAGCCTAAATGGGGCAATTTGCAGACTCCAGCTGTGCTGATGCTCCCTCCTGTTCTCTACAGGGGAGAAAAGCTCTTCCAGAAGGCTTCAGGACTTGCAATTCCCACCTTCCTCCCTGCAGGCATGTGCAGGAGGGTACCACCAGGTCTCCCTAGGGCCACCTGGGGCATTTCCTCACCAAACCCTGGGCTTGCACCGCTCCTTCTGCTTCCACTCCCTTCGTGCCAGTTAAAATCCCACCTGTCCCTGGACAGGTTATATTGTCGATGGCACAGCATGAATATGTTCCTGCACTGTTCTCTAGTTTTTCCCATGTTTTTTCCTCGCTCCTGCTCGTGCTGTCTCTGCTTTCCCACCCACTGTGTCTGCTATGAGAGGAGCTGCTGAGAGCTGTGGTCCCACAGGAGGCAGGGTGCAGGTGAGTTCTCAAAAGGAAACAGCAGAACCCTTTTGGGAATGAAATCACTTAAAACTTCCCAAGGATGTTCAGCGCAGCCTGAGCCACCGTGGGGCTGTAGAGGGGCACCCAGCAAGGAGCAGGCACATCTCTGGAGCTGTGCCATAAAACATTAATGAGGCCAGAGCAGCAGGAACTTCAATAAATCCCATCTGTGTTTGGAAAGCCGCAGAACGATGGGAGAAACTTCTCATCCCTCGGTAACTAAGGAAGGCATTAAATAAAAACTCCTCAGGGACAAACATTTTCAAGCCAAGAGAGGCAGATAACCTGCATGCAGGAGGCTCTAAAGAGCTGGATGAGCCTTGGCACACGAGGACTTTCTAGAAAGCTGGAAGGTTTCTGTCACTCTCAGTAGCAACCAGGCGTAGCCGTGAGGCCGGTAGTCTGACGTCCATCAGCACGCAAGTGAGTTTTAAGTGGGGAATGCATCCACCAGCAATCTTTTCTTGATTTGAGCCTCTTAAAAATTTAGGTCTGGCGTCATGGACCGATTTAGAAATGGCTCATCTTCAGCTGGCGCCCCAGAGCTCACTCCTCCCGTCACCTCCGGTCACCCCCTTGAGACACCCGTGTGTCTCACAGGAATCTGCAGGGTGAAACCTCAAATGTCACAGCTAGGAACAGGCTTGGTATAATTTAGCGTGATTTTAAAGAAAATGGACCTCATCAGACAGTGATTTTATTCTTTAAGGTTGCAGCTTTTCCTGTTCAGGGTAACACGATCTCTGTTCTAGACTTCTGTCAAGCGTTTAAGCTGCATGAGGTTTTGATTAAAGAAGTAGTTGCACAGGGACCTGGGCTGACAGTGCCTGGCTCCTGATGGATGTGTATCTCTTGGTTCATTTATTTTTAATTTCCCATCCTTTTCTCCTTCTTTGGAGACCAGAGGAATCTGCCTAGTGGGTGAGAAGTGCTTGCACTGAAAGGGAGGGGGGAGATTGCAGGCACTGGCAGTCTGATTTCACCTACCTCTGACCACTTCTTGCTAAACTTGGAGGAAGGTGCCTGGCCCGTAACATCCCCACACTGCTGGGAAGTAGATGGAAGCTCAGGAGTCGTCAGGATTCAGACCACAGTGAGCCAGAGTCTGAGAAACCTTTTGGGGACAGGAGAAAAATCTCCCCTGGTGCTGGGAGATTTCAGCAGGCTCTCGCTGCCTGTCTTGGAGAAGGAAAGGATTGAGCTGTGGCTTGATGGTGGTGTGTCAGCACCTCACTGGGGAATGGAAATTGCAGGGTATAAAATAACTGTGTGAGGGCTGGGATGGCAGCAGAGCCTTGTGGGGAGTGTGCCTCAGTCACCTGAAGTTTACAGCATTGGGAGATGAATGAGTTGGGGTGATTCCATTTTAATTTATTTTTTTTCCTGGCCTTCAAATTCTGTCAACCTGCGAGATTTTGTGGGCTCCCCCACAAACCCCTGCTTTCCTGCAGCCACAGGGGAGAGCAGAAAACAGCCCTCGACCAGTTTCTGGAAAGTGCTTTTAGACCCCATCATAGAAGCCATGGCACAGCGGCGATGATTATCTGCTTATAACAGATGCTAGATCAATAGCAGGGCTTCAAGCTACGCTGCAAGGCAATTGACTGCAGAAAGTGTTTCTTTATTGGGGTAAAGCTGGGCTTGCAACGAGGCTCAGATCCGCTCTTACATCTCCGGTCTTAAAATGTCACCACCAGCTCTGATGCCTTTCATCCTTTGTGCAGGGAGAGAACGCACATTATTCATAATTGGACTCTCTACCAGGCAGCAATAGCCGTTTTCATTTCCTACAATAGCTGAGAAAGAGTGAGGATTTGCCTTTTTTCTTTTTTTTTCTTTCTTTTTTTTTTTCTTTTTCCTTTCCCTCCCATCTCCCAAATAGCATTTAGTGGCAATTTTATTCCAAGTGGCTCGGTAACGCTTTCACTCCGGCAGCGAGGGCTTCGCTGTAACGCCTGCAAGCGGGTGGCATCGATTCTCCAGCTCTCGTAACAGAGCCGGTCCTGCCCCGGGTGTGTAACACCAGGCCTGTTTGGCTCCTAAATTTAGCTTTTCCAGCACCTCGGCACCGCTGCGAGCCACATAACAAACACCAAAACTGGGTCGCACCCTCCGGCGTGCCGGCTTGGAGTGGCACAATTAGGAGCTCTGTCACCTTCAGGGAGAGAGCCACATCCCTCGTCCCGGCAGTGTTTCCCACAGCTCACAGCTGGACGTGGTGGTGTTTTCATCGAAATCCTCTCGAAGGAGCCGTGCAATATATTTTTGTGATGTCCCCTGCAGGCTGAGCTGCCTGTGCTGGGGATATTGTGGAGCCCGGCCTGGGCAGGCAGCTGTGAGCTTTGTCTGTGTGTCGAGCTGGGCACGGTCTCAGGGCTGTGGGTGAGGTGGTGACAGTCATTCCAGCAGCTGCCCACCCACCCTGCATGGGTACCTGCCAAGGCAGGCTGTGCTCAGGAAGCTGAGCCATTCCAGGGCCTGTTCCTAGAGGGAATTTGGGATCCAGCTGGTGTGCGACGTGCCTGCTCAGCATTTCTCAAAACCAAGGTCAGAATCTGCCTCTCACCTCGCAGCTGACCCGATAAGCAACCTCCTTTTTTTAGCATCTGCAGAGCACTTGTCTGAAAACTTTGGGTCTTTGTTGTATATATTGGACTTCTCTTGTTTAGTATTTTAAAAATAAACTGCGGTTTGCTGGCAGCCCTGCTGGAGTAAGTCAGCACACACACAAAAGATGAAAAAAATAAACATTTCAGCCAAGAGTCTTGTTTCCATATGGATCAGGAGATTATCTGTAGACCCTGGAAGCTGGAAGAGGCCAGCTTCTTCTGCATCCCACTCCATCCCTCTCCTGCCATCCTGCTGCTAAGGCTCCTCACGTGCCGATGAGGTGCTACTCATGAAACAGCAAGTCTGTGACCACCTGTGTCTCAGGGGACAAGGGAAAAGGTGCAGCTGGAAGCAAAAACCAAAGCGGTTTTATCTACCCAGGCGGGGAGAAGAGGCAGCTCCTCCCGAGTGGCCCTGGGCTTTGGCAGTGTTTGTGCACAGCCTGGGGACTTGGAGCTGCTGGAGCCCCCAGGGGACAAACCCACTGCCACCCCTGGAATGTGGATCCAGGGGCAGGGCAGGGGCCTGCCACCATCTCAGACGTGAGCAGGGTGTATTCCAGCTGTGCTGTGGCACAGACCGTTTAAGAGAAGCCTGCCCAGTTCCCAGAAGGATGTGATCTCCCAGAATAGGCTGTTCTGATGAAGAAATGCAGACACACAGTGTGCTGGGTGCTCTCGGGAGGTTGTTTCTGTCAGCCCTGCTGCTGCACTTCCATCACGATGGGGTTGCATCTTCTGGAGACTCATGGTGGAGAGGGAGGCCTTGGGGTTTCATGGTGGGGGTGCTGGCTCTGCTTTGTGGCAAGCTGGTGGCACCCCAAAGAAAATGCCACCTGGTTTTCCCTATTTTTTTTTTTCTCCCCCCTGGATGAACTCTGAGGGGACACATCTCCAGTTGCTCACATGGCAGCAGCAAATGGGTGGGAAAGTAGGTTAGTAAATCACTAAAGCAAAACCCTCCGTGTGTCTTCCACCTCTGTAATGACCTCAGTGACATGTGCAACTGGAAATGGTTCTTGGCAGGAGCATCCCCCATCCCTGCTGTCCTGAGTGTGGCACCAGATCCTTCAGCAGCCTGACCACAGCAGTGCTTGTTGGACATTGTTTCCTTGTAAATATTAGGAACCTCGTCTTAGTTAAAGCAAACAAGGATGTGCAGCCTCCCAGGCTGCCTGCCTGCATCAGCCCCCTTACATTCCCCTTCCTAAGGGATCCTGACAAAGCTTTAAAACCCCTGTACCCAAACCCAGGGGAAAGCAGTTGGCTTTTGGAAGCTGGTGCTGATGTATTTAGTTGATGGAGGACATGAGCTGTGGACACAGGAGTGTGCCTGGGTTGGTTGATAAGGGGCAAAGAGTTGGGAGCAGCAATGACTCTACAGAGCAAGGGGTTTTGATTTTGGAGGGTGACCCCAACCCAGGGGAGGGGCTGTGGAGCCGCTGGCTGAATTTTCCTTTTCCCCACCAAGCCATCTGTGCTTGTTTCCATGCAGGAATGAGGAGCAACTTTCTTAGGAAGTTAAAAATTTGATTTCCAGAAGAGCTGGAAGCCCCAGGTTTTTACACCTGCACATGGCTTCGTCAAACTGCTCTGCTTGTCCAGTGAATGTTGAGGTCAAGGAGAGGATGACTGGTTGATTTTTGGTTGATTCAACTCTTGATTTTCCCATGTGTCATTGAAATCATGAATCTCTGAGGTGAAGTACAGACTCACCTGGCTTGGACAATATCTTACTCAGTCTTTTTCTTTGTGAAACCTTTCTTTTGTTTCCTCTTTCTGCTCCTCCAGCTCAGGGATGATGCAGCCATGGGCTCATTCTGCAGGTCTGCTTGTGCCAAGCTCTCCTTTGTGTGGCTGAAGGGTTTTCACTTGCTATATATGTAGACACATTTTTGGTGTGATCCTTTTTGTACTTTAGAGAAGAAAAAGGCTATGAACAGCTCACAGCCCTGAAGAGGGTGAAATGGAGATGGGTTTTAGCAATTTTCTATGCTTTTGGCTGTTCTGGGGAAGCCTGACCATCAGGGCTCCCAGAACACCTTCGTCTCCTTCTTTGTGTGGTGGGAGGTTTGCTCATTATCTGGTTTCAGCTTCGCCTATAAAAGAAGCTGCAATTGTAGCAGCTCCTTGCCATAAAAGCACAAAGACATTTTCTGTGAAGGAAAGTGTACATGCAGCTTTTCTGACCCTTTGCAGTACTTCTTCTGTCCACTTTTCTTGCCTCCTGCTCTTTGTCCAGCATCATCTCTGTGCCTGCCTGCTGCTCAGCGTGGCCACCTCTGGCTTGAACATCTTCTTTGCCCCTTTTAAATAGAAAAAGCTGGTCATCCTCCTTGTCAGTCTTGTTAAGTGAAGAGAGGACAGACCCCAAATCCCCCCATGTGGTCAGGTGTTCCAATTCATGCCTCTTCCCTCAGAGCTGTCAGCCCAATAGCAGATGCTCTATCTGCATCCTCCCAGGTAGGGTTTTGGGCTGGGGAAGAGAACCTTGTCCATCTGTCTGTGACTGAGGTGTCCATCTATAACGGGAAGTGATACCAAATCTGATCACTTTGAGGCACGCACGCCTGTTCCTATAAAAAACTGAATGACCTCAGAGGAGATATTGTATTTTTAACTATGAAGCATTCCTACTAAGTGCCCTTTCCTGTTTATTTTTACCAGGACATTGTTGTAATGACTGCAGACTTACTCATTTCATTCCCAAGGCTGGAGAGCAGCACTGAATTAGTTTCATTTCGAGATTTTGTTGTACAATCATTTTCCAGAGAATGATGTACTTGGAAGCCAAAACGAGTGCATTGCCCAACGGAGGAGCATTACTTTTCTTCCTGTATCCATTAAACTTTGGTCACTGGTGCAGATGTGAGTAGATCCATATCTGGAAGGACTTTCTCAGCCTCTCTCCTCCACCTCTGCACAGGCCTCTAGTGGAAATTTGTGGAGCAAAAGGCTGTGAGAATCTTTGAGCTCTGGATGCAGGGCTGGTATCTGTATCCCAGCACTGGGTTTTGGGGCTGCAGGAGGGGGAAGGAGCTCCTCTGGCATTACAGATCACAGGATCTGCGGATGACCGAGTGTTCACTCAGCTTTTGGGTCACTTTTCTTGCATTGAACAGATGAACAAATACCGTGGGGCACGTGGTTATGCCCATGCACACCCAGAGGAACCCCAGTGCTGACACCAGCAAGGCCGAGGGGTGCTGTGGTTGTGTTTAACCCTTCAGGTTGTTGTTACTCCTTGTGCCCGTGTGTTGAACATCTCATCCCCGGGCAGAGGGGAACAGAGCCCGCGTTACATAAAGATCACATTGTCCCTCCCTATTGTCCCTCCACGACAGCAGCGTGGCCAACATGCGTGTCCTCAGTGGGAAATGTTCCCAGGGGAGGCTTAACACGGAGCGTGGAACACGATCTGTCCAAGAGAGGACAGGGAGAGGACAGGAGGCCCTTCCAGACGAAATCAGTGCTTTGCTGAGCGTGGCCAGTGCAACCAGTACCTCTATTCCAACAACCTCTCACTCCTCTGTGAAGGAGTATTGGATTTCTCTTGGATTTTGTGCTCTCTGAGGCGGATTTATTTTTTTCTCCCCCCTTCCCCGTCCCCCTCCCATCACTGCTCCTGGGGGAGCGCTGAGCGGGTACACGCTGTCCAGAGGATGGGTGTGTTGGGACTCCTTATTAGCAGACTTATTCCAGAGAATTAAACCCTAATTTCACAAAAGGGCAGCAAGAGAGAGTGGCTGTGGCTCTGGGAGAAGCTGAGTCGGCTTTGTGTGTTGTTTGGAAATAGCACAAGGAGTCCTGGTCTGAGCCTGCTGGTCGTGGAGTATTGTGACCAAAAGAGTAATTGTTGTCTTTCTTTTCTATTTAAAACAAAAATTACAAAGTCATGTACAAGGAAAGCAGCCAAGCCTCCTCTGCCATGCTGTCACTTGTGCCTCCACTTGTTTTTGGTTTCAGGCAGGTCTTTAAAATGTTCCTATTCCTCTTCCACTTCCTCTTTTTACCACCCCGCTGCAAAGCGTTCCTCTGCGGTGCCTGTCATTGTTTCTCCCTGAATTAATTGCTGTGTGTAATTGTGACCTGCTGCAGGACGCTGCCTTGCTCTGTTAGAGAGAGGTGCTAATGAAGAACATTGGGTACCATATTACAGGAGAGCGAGGCTCAGCTCTCTGGGACGTGTACTTGCTGTACTGTTACTGCCAGCCTGGGCAGAAATGGTGTTTTTGTCTCTCATCACTCACCAGCTAATGATTGTAATTTTTACTTGCTGAGAAACTGTGGATATTACGGACTTCATTAACAGATACATGAGATGCTACCAGACCTGCATTAGGGGGAGAGAGGAAGAAAACAACCCCTGCATGGAGGCAATTTTATTATTTATCTGTAGCAGTAGAAGGGATGCAGAATTAGTGTGGGATTCGGCGGTGTGGCTAATGAGCTGGGCTGAGCTGGAATCCAAGCAAACCTATTAACGAGAACAAACTGCAAAGATGATGCCCAGGCCTGAAAACCTTCACATCAAACACAGGATCCAGGCAGTGCTGGGATGGCTCAGCTCCTTTATCTTCCTCTGCGTGGGGCCGGGTGCTCGTGCGCTGCGCTCTTTGTGTCTCGAGAGGCGGCTGCATCCCCTTCCCTCCTGCCATCTCCTTCTTATTTATACACTGGGTGAACTGGAGATTCTGATTTCATCTTTAAGACAACAGAGCCAGAGTTATTTTCCCTCCCGTGGGCCACAGCTCCTTTAGTAATTGGCTGAATTGAAATATTGCAGCATCCCGCCCCAGTTTTCGGTGGCAGGCAGTGTGATATCTGCAGGTTGGGCTGGCTGGGGACACTGCCTGCTCACAGTGGTACCTGAACCTCTATCTGCAATTAAATACAGATCATACAGGAGAGAAGGAGACACCTGATTTAGCTGACATATCCAGTATAGCTTTACACTATGCAATGAATCAGAAGCTGCAAGTAATGTCAGTGGTGAGGTGACCTCAATCTCCTTTTACCTGGAGCCCGTGAAGGCTTGTTTCAGTTCAGGAACAGGATATTTCTTACATAGCACACGCTGGCTGAAGATTGACCATTTTCCCTCCACCTAGAATAACTGTTTCTTAATCAGGCTGACCTTCTTTGCAACGGTGATAACAGTTGGAACTAGAGGTTTGCAGCAGCGTTGGAAAGCTTTGAAGAGCAGAATAGATTATTCGTGATGCAGATAAAGCTTTATCCCCACGTTTAAAACCAAACCCAAGGTGCTGAAGTGAATTCTGAGGGGCTTGACCTGAGCACTGTGATCCATTGGGATCCAGGGCCTCGTTTGGAAATAACGCAACCAAATAGAGGTGTGAAAGTAAAAGGGGAGTATTAACAACAACAACAAAAAAAAAAAAAAAGAGAGAGATGTTTATCTTGTAACGTGGCATTTGTACTGAGTGCTTGCTGACAGTGTGGTGCAGCAAAGAGCTTGTCTTCCTAAATCCGTGCCAGTTCAAACATCGTCAGTGCTATTGTTGGATCGCTTTGTTTGAAAATGGGTCTGTTGGGTAGACGGCCTGTTTCAGTGAAAGCAGCTGTGTAGAACACTTCAGGCACTTCCTCAGCTTTGCTTTATTTAGGGCTGCAGGAGTACGAGCAACAGGAAAAAAAAAAACCCCATGCAAATACAGGATGTGAGGTGGGCAGAATGTTCTCAGTCACTCAAGAGACTGGCACACACCTTTGTTTCTGGTTTGTTTATGAAAGCGCCTGCTTTGGGCTGCCTGTTTCCAATCTGTTTGCCCCAAGGAAAACACTGAGCTTCAGAGAAATGTGTGAAAATACAAGGCTTGTGGTTTTCTGGATGGGAACTGTGTGCAGTGAGGAAGCTGAGTGTGGGCCAAGTCATCTGGGCATGGAAGATGAAAAGAAATCTGGCAAAATGCTTCAGTGTCCTGCTCACGAGATGCTCATCTGGCATCACTTACCTTCCCTCTGAGCTCCAGCAGAGCCCCACATATTTGTGTAGGGGCAGCTTCTGCCTTTCCCTAGTCTCAGGTGATTATTTTATTTGGTTGCATTAATGGTTTAGAAGAGCTGGGTGTGTCCCAGCTGCTCCCTCTTCCCCCATGCAGCCCTTGTCCCTCCCCACTCTTGGGCCATCCCTTCCACGTCCCAGCCTGGGACTGGAAAGGTCCTTCCCCATCCCGTGCTGTGCTCTGGAGAACTCATTATTTCACAGATAGTTTTTCCATGGGATTTGCTGGCTGGGAAAGTCGGGTTGGGCTGTGCAGCCTGATTCCCTGTGGCGGGAGCGCATCGCCCTTCCCCTTCACTCTCGGGGAGCTGCTCATAAGGGCTCCCCATGCCTACTCTCAGAATTAATTAACACAGCTCGTTCTGGGTTATTAAAATCACCTGCCTTCAGCTTCCAGCTCTTTGGACATAAATCATGAGCTCTTTTCTTTGAGGAGAAACTGTTCGGAAATTGCTAGCAAATACAGCCCATATTCTGTGTCATTTTTGTTTTTATTGAAGAGGAGAGGATGTGGCTCATGGAACATCGATGGACCCAGGCTGCCTTGGCGTACACTAAGCTTGTTTTCATTGCAACCAGCTAATGAGATCCTACTTTGACAGGTCACATAAACACTATTAGAGAAATGAAATTTTTTATCTCACTCTTTATCATGGGTGGATTCAAGGTAAAGGCTCGTACGGAGGTAATCTGGAGGGATAACTCTGAGGTAAAGCGTACCTAGTCTTTATGAAACCCTTATCTGTTTACCTGCAGGCTTGTTTTGTTTCCCCAGCTCAAGGCTGTTAGCTGAGGTGACCTGTGCCGTTTCAGTTCAATTACTTTCACTAGGCATGGGTGCATAGAGTGTTGTTTTTTAGGCTAAATGTGGTGGAGGCAGGCTGGGTTACTTCAATATCCTTCTACTTCTAAAGAAGGGGAGTCGCTTTACTCTTCTCCCTGTGCCAAAGTGCTCAGGCTGGACCCTGTTGACCTCCTCACTGGCAGCATTCATGAGGAGAGAGTCACTAGAAGAGGCACTCCAGCTTGTGTTTCATCCTCTTAACTTGCTGGTTTAGGTGATGGGCACTGTAGGCAGTGAGGGTTTGTCAGGCTGTATCATCTCACTGCGGCTTTTTAGTTTTGGAGAGCATCCCACCCTGCTCTCTGCTTCTTGGTAGTTCTCTTCTTCAGCACTTGGATGTTCTTCTTTATCTGGAGTCCTTTGTGTGTTCCAAACCCCATGTTCCACTGTGAGAGCCTGCAAACGTGTGTTTTTTCCCTCTGTGCAGCCCTTTGTCACCTGGGTGTGCAGCCCCAGTGTTCCAGCTGGCTGTTCCTCACCTCAGTGTCCTTGCACAGCCAGGCCACACATTGCCTTGTCTCTCCAAAATCCCACTCCTGTTTCTTTTGGCTGCAATAAACAACAAACCCCCCCATCCAGAGCCGGTGAAAGGCAATGGAAAAATCTTCCTTGCGTCAAATTGACGCCTTCCTTTCCAAACTGAAAAGCCCTTGGCAGACCTGGAGGAGCTGAGCTGTGCTGCTCAGCTGTGGCTCACTGACAACTGTTACTGCCATCACACCAGGGAGGGGATGGAAAAGGGGAAAAACTTCCCTGGTATTCACTGCTGGGGAGACCTGAACGAGCCAGGCTGTCCCCATCTCTTGCCAGCCCTCAAACCAGGGTGCTTGGAGCCTCCAGGCTCTGCTGAAGTCCCTGCCATGCTCTGGCTCCACGTGCATGGGCGCAGTCACCTGTTGCCCCCAGCGCCTGTTATTTGCCCTCAAACCATCTCTGGGTTCATCTTTTCTTGGGGTATTACCATGAAAAAGCCTTTGCCAGCTCCATGGGCGCAGAGCTCAGCCTGGTTTGCCTCACAGCTCACATGAAACCATTGAGACGGTGCTTGTCTCTTCCCATATCAGTTCAGTGTTTTAATTGCATGAACTGGAAGCTGCTGCCTCCAGTACTTGGTGGGGGAACTTCACGAGGCTTTAATCATTTGCTAAAAAGCTTTCAGGCTGCATTACCATCTCATGGCTCGCTGCAATGGGGAGCCTGTGAGTTGAGAAACCCTCGGAGAAGAAACTCAGTCTCTGCATCAGGTAGTGCAGAGCTGCCACAATTTTTCCCTAGCGCAGGCAGGAAGCAGCTAAGCAAAGTGGAGCCCACTGGGATGCTGGCAGGAGGGGTTCAGAGCCTCATGGTGGTCTCCTGGTCACCCCAAAAGTGCCAGCTTCTCTTTCTGGACAGTGTCCAGTGGAGGTGGCTCAGCCTCCAGCTCTGCAGTGTCACCTTTCCAGGTTTAGAGCTTGCAGAGGTGAGGGGTGGTGCTCCCACCCCACCAAAGGGACAGCAGGTGATGGATAAATGCTGCTGGATGAGCTGCTGGCCCCGGTGGGTGAGCGCAGCTGAGAACTGGTGGCTCATAGCCCAGGAAAGGTGCTGGTGGGGACTACTGGCCTGCTGAAGGCTGGAGGAGGGAAGGCACCCGATGTGTGCACCGTGCTGGGAATCACCGACCACTGGAGTGGGCACACGGGAGCCCAGGTCAGCCCTGCCTGCCTGCCAGGCCCTGCCCACGGCGTGGCTTTGGAGCTCCCGTGGGTTTGGGAGCCCTTCCCAGGGCATGAGCCCAGGCAGGGCTGGCCTGGTGCTCACCCAGCACACAGGGAAGGAGTTCTGTGCTTTGTATGCGCCGGGAACGTGACTGCAGGGAGGTGACGGCTAATTGCTGCAGCGAGTCAAGGACTGTTTAAGCAGCTAATTAATTCCTCCTAATCAGCCCTTGATCTGTTGAAAACTGCATGGCATTATCTCCTCTGCTGCAACACCTTGATAATTCCTGTCTGAATGGCCTTCACGGAGAACATATTTAAATAAACTCAATAGAGATTTCAGACAGATAGCAACTATAATTACCAGCTTGTACAAATTAAAACCGTGGTTTGTTCTGTTCTTTTTCTCCTGCCTTCGATGCCCAGAGCTCCTGCTAATCATGTTCCTGCTGCCAGTGGCACGCAGGTCCCCGGGGCATTTTCTGCACATGCCTTTGGAAAGGCTGTGCCTGGTTCTGGGGTGGGCTGATGTGGCTGCACATGGGCACATGCCAGCCTCAGGTGGTGTCACTCCTGTGCCAGGGGCTCAGGGCTGTCCTGGTGAGCTGCAGGAACAGCCCCCACACATCCCTTGGGGTGGCCATGCACGATCCCCCCCCCCAGCAGCAGCCCTGCAGTTTCCTCTCCTGTCTCTCCTAAGCTTTGCAAACCCCCTGGAAACACTGGATTTTTTTCTCGCCTAGGAGGGACATGCTCAGCCGAAGTGATGCAGGATTTCAGCCTGGCCACAGCGCTCACCTGGTGCCGTTGTTGGTGCTTCCCTTTGGCACTGGGCTGGCTGCACTGAGTGCTGCTGGCTGCAGCAGGGTTAGGAGGGATAAGGTCAGGCCACACTCTTTTCCTCCACAGCCTCTCGGGACAGCCAGAAGGGCTGGCTCCCCTGGCATTTGGCAAAGGTCAGCCAGCCCCAGTGCTTGCATTTCCATTCCAGCCAGCTCTGCTTCCCTGCCTGCTCCTGGGAGCACCACAGCCAGGGCCTGGGTGCCCATGTCTATCTTTTTCCTCCCTGTCTTTAGATAAATGTAATGGCTGTGAGCAGGGTCATTTTCCAGCATCCAAGCAGTGACAGAGAGCAGAGAGTGTCCTTATGCTTTAATGAGGGATTACAGGGAATCTGAAAGGAAAAAAATGGATTTTTCGTAACGAGAACAGGTCGATACCTCTGGTCTCTGTGGGTGAAGTAAGGGTAATATCAGGTTTTGTGCTCTTTCAGCAGGTCAGGAGCCAGCTGGGGCACGTCTTTCCCAATGGGAGATGCTCACACGGAGCCACCTAAGGCCAGAGTCAGGGATTCTCCTGCCCTAGCACCCCACGGGAGAACTTACCCCATAGCTGACCTAGGAGAGGTCAGACTGGAGGAGAAATTTATTCTGATGGGAGAAATTCCTTACTGTAAGGATGGTGAGGCCCTGGCACAGGTTGCTCAGAGAAGCTGCCCCATCTCTGGGAGTGTCCAAGGCCAGGTTGGAGCAATCTGGGATAGTGGAAGGTGTCCCTGCCCATGGCAGGAGGGGGAATGAGATGAGTTTAAGATCCCTTCCGACCCAAACCACTCCATGATTCTATGAAAATAAATTTGCTCAGGTCAGTTTTGTCTGAAGGTTTTTATTGAGTTGGGGCTGGATCACCCATATATCCAGGGATTGCCCCTGGATTCATAAAATTTGCATCCTCTTGGGACTGGGGCTCAGATGTATCCTGGAGAGCTCATTGTTCTTCCTCTGGACTTTTCATGGAATTTCTGGCTTATGGACCCCTCAGCAAGTTTCCCAGACCCCATGGGATGGGGAAAAATCCTTCATGCTGTCAAATACTGTGAGATGGGTGTGTGAAGGCATGACATCCTGTCACTGTCAGCTTTTCTCCAACCCAGACTTGGACACCGAATATTTTTATGCCAACAGTCTGTCCAGGGCAAGGGCATCCCAAGAAATGTGCAGAGCATCTCGCCAGGTGGATGGTGGGATTTTGCAGGATGTTGACACAGCCCCTCTACCCTGCTCCCTGGAGAGCTGGGAAACAGGCACTCACCTCAATCCTCCCGTGCCTCAGTTTCCCTTGATTTGAAAGGAGCTGCTAATCCATCCCAGCCTCCCAGGAGTGCCACAAGGCTAAATTCACCAATCCCTGCACGTTTTTCTTTGGGTACCATGGTGATGGGGCAATGTGAGGACATAAAATGACTGATTTACATCGAGATGCAAGGTGTCCCTTTGTCCTGAGCCTTTGGGCTATCTGGTTTAGTTGCCCATCTCTGGGGCGAGCCAGATATAGCCATGGAGTCACATGAAACAGCACAAAGGCTCTAATTCAGAGCTAGGACTGAGCAATTAAAATGTAGCGTGTTCAGAAGGCAGCTTCCCTGGATGGCAGACAAAAAGAATCAATTTCCCTCAAACAAATACTAAATATTAATGAGAGGCCGTGGTCTGCCATGCACACAGAGCTGGAAAGAGCATTTCCCGTTACTCACTGCGGAGGCAGGTTCATGAGATGAAATTGCTTTTTGAATGGTTATTTGTGGCCTTTCTCGAGGTGGCTCGTGGTTTGCCTGCCCAAAAATATAAAAAAAAAAAAAGAAAAGGAAACGCAGAGCATTTCCATTTTCCATCGGGGCAGGCACTGGGGATGTGTGCCGGTGCTTTCATTTTTTTTGTTTGCGCACTTGCCCGAGTGGTTGGGGAAATGTCTTGGATCGGTTACGTAGAAATCAACCCCAAATTTACGTCTAGAAGGAAGCAATTCCCTGGGAACATCAGCCAGCTGAGCCTGCCCCCGGGCCGGCCTGCCAAAGGCAGAACATGGGACCCAAGAGCATCCCTGGCTTTGCAGCCACATCCGCTCGTTGATTTATTTCAATAACGAGCATTGGGGGAAACATTAAAAAAATTACTTGCAGCCCTCACCAAGTATCCTAACATGAAAGCAGAGTGCTGGGAGCTTTGGAAGAGGAATTTTTTTCTATTGCTTTGACCCTTGGGTAAGTCAGGAAACTTTGTGTTAACTCCATTGCCGAACTTGGAGTTGGAAGAAAAATAAAAATGCTCCTATCTCTCCTTTTCCAGGACACACAGCCCTGACACGGGGCTTGCCCATGGTCAGCACAGTGCCCACCTTAGGTGGGAGGGCAGATAGCACACCAGGAACGGGTGCAGCCTCCTGGGAAGCTGCTGAGACCAGCACATGACCACACATGGCCATGGAGGATGCTGGAAGCATTTTGCATCCACCACACAGTAAATAATAGCACGTCAGCTCATGGTTTTATAAAGCCATTAAGGCAGCTGCGTAGCTGTGGGTCGATCAAGTGCTAATATTAGCTCGAAGTGACTAAAATTAGAAAATTAGAACCAAGCCAGAACTAATTAGTCGTTCAAGGAATAGAACCAGAACCGGAACTAATTAATTGTTACAGAAATATCGCCGCGGGGCCCGGGGGGTTCCGCCGCTTCCAGCCCCGCTCTGCCTCCCAGCTCGCCTTGGGATGGCTCCTGTGTGGTCTTGAAAAGGAGCCTGGGGTCCCATCTGAAGGCTGTGACAGCTAAATAAGAGTTGGCCTCTCAGTCCCAGCTGCGTGATGCTGGGAGCGATCCCATGGCAGCCTGAAGGGCGCGGAACGTGGCCCCTCATCCCGGCCCTGCTGCCCAGATGTGCCTTTCTAAAGGTGAGGATAATTACAGTGACCGCCTCCGTGGCTCTCAGCTCTTCCCTCTGATCCCAGCGGCTCTGCCTTCTCCTTCTCCTTCATCTCTGAGATGCTCTTCAAAGCCCCCCGAGCAAGCCAAGGAGCTGCCGTCCATGCGAACGCTGCCATAATAATTTCTAGGGAATTAGGAAGCTGGTACAGATAACTGGCAAGTGGCTGCACTTTTCCATCTGTGACTCAAGTCACCTGTATGGTCACTTCTTTTTACTTTCCAAAGGTGGTAATGCACCTTATATTTCTTTTTCCACTCTCTCAGCACTCAAACAGCATCTCCGATTTTAGCAGCAGCGTGACGCACGGTGTTTTAAATTCAATTTAGAATACAAACTATTTATACCAGCCAGAAAAAGGCAGTGAAGCAGCTCTCTCTGTCATGAGTGGATTTGTAATTTCAGAGCAATCATTGCATAACTAATTGAATCAGCTCTCAGCATGTGAAATCAGTGCCCCTGCTTATCAGAGGTTTTCATCGTTCCCCCCTCCTGAAGCCAGCAATCCCCCTCCACCAGAAGCACTTTGTGCTTCTGCATCAGCCTGGGAAGAAAGCTAGACCTGCAAAACTGCCTTTTTCTGCTCAAATTGAGCCAATAAATTACCAAATACATTCAGAGCAGATGAAGAGCTGGCTTGCAGGTGCCCCCGAAAGCTGCCCAGGCTCCATGTGAGGGAGTGAAGTGCATTTGAAGCTAATCAAGTGCCAGCCATGTCTGAGAAGCAAATTGGTGCCGAGATGTTCTGCTGACTCCCACTTCCTGCTTCATTGCCCAGGTGTGCTCTCTGTCCTTGGCTGGAATTTCGGGTCTGATGTCTGATCCAGACCTCGGCTTGGTGCCTGAAAGTGGAGCCTAAGAGGGGCGATAAATGTAGCGGCAGCTTTCCCAGGGATGCAGGAAAGGCAGAGAATAAAGTAGCTGTAAGGATTTTTATCATCTGGGAGTTCTGGGCCTGGCTTTGGTGACTGGGGTGGGTCTGGTCCCACAAATTCTGGGAGCAGCTCCAACCACCTGCGTGCAGCAGCCTCCCAGGGTGAGAGGGCATCTCCTCATCTCTGGGGCGTTTTGAGAAGGGGCCCATCAGCAGGAAGCTGAACATGGGAACCAGGGAAAAGCGTGAAGGATGCTGACACCTCCCTGGGGATGCTGTGTGTGGATGTGTGAGCCCTGGGCTGTCACTGCTGGGCTGGGATGGGTCAGGAGGGCAGACTAAACCTGAATGGCTGCAGCTGCTGGGTGCTAGTGAAGGCTGAGCTGGTACAAGTGGAAGCTGTTCCCTGGGCAAAGCTGGCAGACCTTGTCTTGGACAAGACAAAGCTTGAGGGAAGGCTTGCAAGCTTTTCTGGATGGACAGAGGGAGGGGTTGTTTCTGCCAAGTGTGGTCTCTGACACTGGTTGTGGGAGACGCCATAGCCCAGAAAATGAGAGCTGAGAATCCCTGTGGTGCATCCCCTACTCAGGGATCTGTTTCCCTTTCAGGAAAGCAGTATTAGGATCCACAGCAGGGGCCTCTTGTTTTTGGTGGTCAGGGTACAGCCTTAGCAATGCTCTCAGCCTTGTTAACACATGCCTAAGCCTTGTTTTCCCTAAAACTGATGTGTAGGGTTTGGTTTTGTTTTGGCTTTTTTATGAGCCTGTGCCTTGATGCTGCTGGCTGACCTCGTGTGCAAGGGCATATGCAGTGCCAGCAGGGTCTGGTGTCAGTGGGAGAAGGAGCTCCCATCCCCAGGCTTGGTTCAGCCATGTGCCATCAGTGGCCTCCACTTGTTTCTCGCCCAAAGCCACGCAGACAAAATGTCCTGAACATGTGAGGCCAAGGCTGTGGGATTTGTGCTCCTGGGGCGGCGTGTTCCAGGCACCCCAACCACCCACTTTGTTTTCCCTTGTCTCTCCAGGTAGCCAGATGGGAGCACAAAACACGAGCTCTCAGCCAAGTCTTCGGCTCTCCCCGTGCTGCCTGTTACTGCCTGGGCGCTGTGATCCTGGTGCTCAACTGCGTGAGGAGCCACTGGTAAGGAGCTCATCCTGCTGCCGTGTATCCACGGAAAGAAAAGCCCCCCCAGAGCCAGGTGGGGGGGGTGGGGGAAAGGGACATTTTCTCAGCAGTGTTAAATCCAGCCCCAGCGGATTGCTTTTCCACGGTTGGATAACTTCAAGCCAGCAGCAGATCTGTTCCCAGATTTGTAATAAAGATGAGGGATGCGGCGGCATGGCCAAACCCATCAGTTTCACTGGTTGTTAAGTGTCACAGGTTACCTTGCTCTGCTCCCTGGGGATGTTTCCTCTCTCCTGTGAGCAGCCCAGGTGGCAGGGCTGTTGACACAGGATGGATCATATGTAACAGCAGAATTTTTTTTTATTTTCTTGTAAAAATCATAAACTAAATGAAAGCTGCTTTTAAGAAGCCACAGTTTCCTGTGCAGAAGAGCAGGATTACCTGTGCACTTAACAAACAGTCTCTTGAAACTCTTATCTGCTGTCTCTAAACTACCTGTGCTAGCTAATGGTAGTGTATGACTGATACACCATTCTCCATGGGAATATGTCCTTTAACGTTCCCAATGCGGCAGAAAGGTTTTACTGCAGATTTCCTCAATGCCAGCAATTTATCTGCGATCTGGTAGGCTTTATCTCCACTGCTGTTAGGAGAGACAGACTCACTAAATTCCCAGATTCAATTATACCAGGGTCAGAGCTAATGGGTTGTTTAGTACTCTGGGTAATTTCCCAGGCGCAGAGTTCTCAGGTTGGAATTTGCACATGTATTTAAGAGCTCTGCTTTCCTGGAAATGACACCAGGACCTGCCCTTGCCCTTCTGTGTTTGTCCCAGCTACTGCTGATGGCAGAAACTGAAAGAAAGCTTGCAGTGAACAAGGCTATAATCGAATGCAGAGGGCCTGTGTGTGTGTGTGTGTGCTGCTGATGTCTTGGTGACACAGCAGGGCTTGGATTTTGCTGGAGAATGTCTCGACAGTCTCTTACACAAATTACATGGTCGCTTGTTGTCTGGGAAGCAATGCAGAGCCTTGTCCTTGCCTTTAATTAAAAACAAGCTAATAGAGGGACAATCTTCATTTCCAGTGGTCCTGCTGGCTCCTGGGTCAGTGAGGCACTGAGATGGAGCTGCAGGGAGAGCCAAAGTGGCCTCGTGTGTCCTGGCTCTGCGTCACACTGTGCCCCTGCAGAGCCCTACCAGGCTCTGTGTCGTGAGTCTGTGGGGACTGTGGGGCTCACTGAGTTTGGCTCTGCCTGTGCAGCCCAGCAGTTGGGCCCTGAAGGAAACAGCAAGGTCTATCCAGGGGCTGGAAAAGCCCCATCTAGACCTTGGGTTTGGGGGAAAGGCTCTAGAAGATGAGGCAGCTCAGCGCCAGCAGAAGACAGAGATGAGATGCCAGCCCATCCCAACGGGCCAAAGCCTTTCAAATCATTGCAGTGGAAAGTTTTTTGCCCATGTGGTTGGGTTATTCCCTCCCCTTTCCTTGGTGCTGAAGTTGGCCTGAGTGATGGCTAGCAGGCTTTGGAGGCTCTTCTGGCAAGGCAAGCCCTTCCAGGGTGATCATCAGAGCAGCAGCTGCTGGAGTTATCCCAAAGCACACCTGGGAGCCTCGCTGCCTCCATTCCCAGCTCAGGGAGCCCTCCAGGGCTGCCCAAGGGTTATTGCTCCAGCCTGGAGAGCTTCTGCTCCTCGGCAAGGATTCATCCTGCCCCTCACCCTTGCAGGACGATGCCAGCCAGGTCCAGCTGGTTCCACTGACCAGAGGGGCTTCATATGATACAGTCATTGTCATCTCAGTGACCAGTGGTGCTGGGAGAGACATGTCTCCCCTGCTCTTGCTGTTCTGCTTTTTCCCTTTAGTTTATCTCTGAGTCACTTTTACTGGAGCAGGTTTCCTGCTCCTCAGCCCCTCAGAGACAATCCCTCTCATGGTGGCTGGGGTTGCTTGTGCAGAGCTTGAGGGCTGCTGATAGTGAGCAAAAAGGCAGCCTCAGGGGTCCCTCCACCTCCAGTGCTGTAATCCAGCCTTTAAAACTCCTCTTTTCCTGCTCTGGGGACTTGTTACGTGGGTGGGGAGTGCCAGGGAGCGATGAGGAGCCCAGGGGATGTTTCTTTTGGTTTTAAAAGCCTGCTTCCTTTTTGCAGCTGAATTTTTGAAAGGCTCCGTGCTGGGGGCGGAGGAGGGGAGGGCAAAGCAGACAGAACTTTGGGAGTGGGTTAGCATTTTGGCTGACAGCACCTGGGAGCCAGGATGGGTGGCTGCTTCACACCCGCCCCACGCGGGGTCTGTGCTGGGCTCCTTCCTCAGCCCAGCACCCTGATGCTCTCGAGCCAGCTTGGCTCCAGAAGGATACCTTGTGTGTAAGAAGAGGGATGTCTTTGTGCTCAATTAAGCAATTAGATGCTTCCCAGCTCTCAGCTTCATTATCAGCCTTGGCTTGCAATCCAGACTGACCCATGACCAGGGGGGACCTGCTTAGTCAAGTGCACAAGACAAGCATCCTTAATTGCTTTGGTGCAATGATTATTTTCATTACAACGGTTTCTTTCTGCAAGAAGTGAGGAACTTCCATCACCGAGGCTCTTATCTGTGAAAACAATTCCTGAACTTCTGAACTATCTGCACTGCGTGCAGTTTGTGACTGTTATCTGTGTGACATGGGACGTGACAACCTTCACTGTCCTCCAGACTCACGTCCAGTATCGCTCCCTCCTCCCTCACCACGTCGTTGGTATCTCTCCCTGCATCAGTTTATTTACAATGAGCCACTGGCACTGCCTCCAAACCCTCCTGCACTGCCTTTGGCACACCCTGGCACACTCCCCACCCTCGGGCAGGTAGGCAGGGAGGTTCTGAGCCTCCCTCCTGATGGGTCTCAGGATGTTTGCCTGAGCTGAAAGGCAACACCCATGTGCTCACCTTGACTGGGGGGATCTGCAGGTGTTGGGGTGTCTCAGTGTGAGTCCCACAGAGGCTGTGCCAGCCAGTGCCATTGGTGATGGCTCGGTGGCATCGTGGCTGGCATTGAGTCCTGCATAGATGCCACACTCTGAGTATTGCCTCCTGTGTGGATTTCTCACTTGGAGCTGATGCTCCCGAGACAATAAATCCACCCTGGGATGGGATTTTGCACAGAAAAGGGGTTGTTTGTCATTGCCAGGCAGTGCCTCTCACGTTATGCTCAATCCTGTTTAATTTTGTAAGCTGGCACCATGGATGAGTGTGCTGTAAATGGCATCAATTCCGGAATCACACGGCCCTGTGTGCAGAAGTGACCAAGTTTGATGATGGGAATCGAGCGTGGCCTGACAGAGCTGAAGCCCCCTCTGGGCCACAGTGCCAGAAATATCTGATGCCTGTTCAGGAAAAGCCCCAGGGAGCCAACAGCACCTCCTGCCCACGGCATCCAGATGAGCAAACATCACAGCTCAGATGTGAGGCAGGGGGAAAAGCTGCTACAGCCCCCAGCTGACCTAAATAACACACACACCCCAGTGCTGTCAGAAAAGCAAAGTCATTATTGGCAAAAGAAGCTGTGAGGATGATGACCGGGCTGACAATTGCCAGTGGTATCGGCAGGACGATTTCGGTGTTGTTGAGGTTGCTGTTTTCTAATGAACAAGATCTTTTTGTTGCAGCTTGTGCTGCTGGGCACCACCGGATGGTTTTTGTGCCTGTTGACTCCTTTAGCCAAGAGGAACAAAACCTCAGGCATGGGGGGACAGGCCGGCATCCCACACAGTTGCTGTGGCACCTTGCAGTGGTGGCTGTTGTTACCCAAACCCTGGTTGCCTGTTCCACTGCTGCTTCCTTGCTGCCTGCTGGCCCCTGGCCCAATTCTGCTCCAATTGTGCTTATCAGCCCCAGTTTCCAGGCTGGTTTTTGGGATCAGTCAAAGGGAGCACTGCTGGGCTGCTCCCTGCAGCGACCCAGTTTTCTGGACGAGGTTTTTGTCCTCCTTTGGAGAAGAGTGATGACAAAATACACTTGGTGGGGGCCACTGAGAGATGCCCCCAACAAGACCTAGAAACCTCAGCTTCTCTTTTAGTACAATATCTCTGGGTTTTCTTCCTGCTCCACGTGGCCTTTGGGGATGTGTTTCGGACTGTGACTTGTTATGTTTTCTGGTTGAATAAATCAGCACCTGATGTGCAAACCTGGCTGCACATCCTGTCCGTGTCCCAGCCAGAAGATCTGCTGCCCATTTCCCTCCATTTTCTTCCTGTGAACCCACTGGTCTGTCCCCGTAGTGCAGAGCCTCTTTGAGTGGTTTTCCAGTTCATGTGGTTTATTATGTGGTAGGCAGAAAGAGGAGGGATTCAGACTAGATATAAGGATGAATTTTTTTTATGAGGAAATGTTTTATGTGGAAACACAGGTTGCCCAGAGGAGTTGTGGCTTCCCCGTCCCTGGAAGCATCCAAGGCCAGGTTGGAGGGGCTTGGAGCAGCCTGGGATAGTGGAAAGTGTCCCTGCCCATGGCAGGGCTTTGGAACTGGATGAGTTTTAAGGTCCCTTTCAGCCCAAACTGTTCTGGGATTCCCTTGGAGCACTGATAAGACTTCTGAGTGTCTCAACAAGTACCTCTCTGTTTTTGGGAAGGGTGGGCAGAACAATGCCTACTGCCTTGGCTGCTCCTGTGCTGTCAGGAATTAGCCAAATCCAGCCCGTTTGGCCGGAGCAGAGTTGAAGGATTTGGGGTTTTCCCAGCTGGTGCAGAGTCTGTGCCTCTGGAATCATGCTTCAAACTGGCAAGCGTGGGGAGAGTGTCGGGGGAAGCCCCAGTACCCCATTTTCCCTTTGCAAAAGCTGGGGGCATCTTCCAAACCCCCCCATGGGGACAGCCATCCTCAGGACAGCAGCCAGGGATGTGATCAAAGTAGGTCTCAGCCCTGGCAGCCTCCCCTGTGCTGGGGGAAGGATGGATGCTCCTCACCATGGCAATCGCTCTGCTCGGCACAGAATGCAATTCCAGCTCCTGGGACAAAGCCTGGCTCTAATTGATGTCCTCTCGGCTGCTGAGCTGCGCCGCTGCCTTGTCGTGAGCCTGAAATAAATGCTGTCACCAACGTGACTCAGAGGCACATGAAGGAAGGGACTGGTTTCATGACAGACTGAAATGTGTTGTGTTTCAGGAGACCTAGCAAGGGAAATGCCCAAAGCCTTGTCCTGCCCTGCCAGGGAGAGTGAAACATGGCCAGGGAGGCTCCCTCACCATCGTGGATGCTGGAATAATTGATGGCTCCATGCTGCTTGCCGCGGCCCAGCGTCATAAATGCTTAAAAGGTTTATTTACCAATTCTGAAAACTCCTGAGCGCATCATGTTTAATGCAAATAGAGAGTGTGTTTAGGAAGATATAAACCATTCCTAGAGGGAAAGGCAGTCCATTATCTCCCTGCAAACACCTCCCTCCCTAGCTGTAAGCCAGACAGCAGGGAGCTGAGCAAGACATGCTGATGAGAATAACTAATGCAGGCCTATCCGACCATGGAAAGGAAGGATGGGATCATCTGGAGCAGGAGAGACAGATGATTTTTGCCAAAACGAACCATACCATGTGCTGGTTGCAAAACTTCCAGTGCTGATTCCCAGCCAACCAGTTCATGCTCTCGGAGCCACCTTTGTTCCATGTTCCGAGACACAGTCAGATCAGCAGCAGCAGAGAGAGGAGACCCGAGGATGTGAGAGTGTGAATCCAGCTCCTCCAGAGCAAGAAGCAGGCTCTGAGGGCTTGGCTTTTGCTGTACCTCTTTCTGCTTTGCCATCTCTTTGCCAATGCCTGGGATCCAAGTGGGTTCCAGCACAGCATTGCTGTCCCAGATTTGCTTCCCTGGGGACCAGCAAATTGCTGTAAAATCCTTCCTGGTGCTGGTGCCCTCTGGATAGGTCCTGACCAGATGTGGAGCCAAGCTCTCATGCTGTGAAAGGCACATCCTTCTCTGTGTGAGTAAAGAGCTGCAGAGCATCCCCGGGGATGTCAGGGTGTGTTTTGAGTGCACAGCCAGGCCAGGATTCCTCAGGCAGAAAGGCACATCCCTGCAGGGGAATTGCTTTCCTCCCAAACCCAGGCAGTGCTGGTAGCAGGGACATGGATTTTTTTGGCTTCCTCGTAGAGGAGACTTGTGTCATTTAAAAATAAACACCACGGAGATGATGCAAAGGGTTGTGCAGCTGCTGCTGCTTCACGGTGCAGCCAGATTTGCGTCTTTTCCATCGGAAATGATTTTAAGCTAAGCCAGTGTGAGCCTGGTGAGCACAGGGAGCTGTGCTGGGCACTGGAGGAGGGTCAGCCCTGGGGACTGTGCCTCTATCGCCTGGGGCCACACTGTTGTTCCTCTGACTGTGCTCAGCTCCCTGGAAAAGGAATTTCCCTGTAATTTCCAGAGTGTAAATCACACAGATGCTGTGGTTTTGCTCACTCCTGAGCATATTACATTTACTCCGTGTTTTGTTTCTTTGTTCCAGTCCAACCTGATGATTAAATGTCTTGTTCTGGGGTCCTAAAAACTCCTCAACAATAGAAAGCCTAGTGGGAGCAAGCTCCAAAGTGAGCAAAGGATATCATCCAGGTTCCTAAACCACAGACTTTAAGCATTATCCTGAACTTGCTTGCTGCATGAACTTGCCATCCAGCCTTTGAAAGGTGTTTCCAGCTGCTTGGCCTTCAGCCATGCAGGCAGTACTGTCTCTCTCAGCTTTTATTTGGGCAACAGGGAAAATCCAACGGTTTGCAGGGCTTACAGAAGATGGACAGCAGGGAAGAAAGCTCTCCCAAGCCCTGCAGGTAGCATTATGGAAGCACTTTCCAGCTGAGTGCTGAGTCCTGAGGAGCCCAGGACTATGGGCAGGAATAACTCTCCTGGCAGACAGCGGTGGCCGGAGGTGCAGGAGAGCTGTTATTCCACTTGAATTTTAGCCTCCAGGGTGCTCATTAAAAAAAGGCTCCAAGTTTCCTACCTCGTGTGTCAACAACATGTGGAGAAACACTGTAGAGCTCTGCGGGTCTGTTATCTCCTCTCGTGTTATTAATGGTGTTTTTTTTAATCGCGGCATTGTCTCTTTTGTCATCGTGCGTTCGTGTCGGAGCCGTGTGCGATGCTGAGCCTGCCAAGCCCCGCTCTGGGCAGAGCTCGGGGGGCTGGAGGGAGGGCTCACCATTTATTCCGATCACAAAGGAGTATTTGGAAGGTCAGACCCGAAATGCCTGAGCCAGCCTGGAGCAGAGGAGCTGTGCTGGAAAACGCCTCGTCTCTCGTATTTTCCTCTCGCCGTTCCAGTCCTCCCCCTGACTGTCAGGCTCCGGCCGTGAATCACTCCTGGGCACGTGGCTAACGCATGAACGCTGCAAAATATTTTGATGGAGGGGAACGGGGGTGGGAGCACGAGATGATAACCCAGCCAATTGTTCCCAGCCCTTCGAGTCCTGTGCCGAGGCTTCGCAGCCTCCAGCGTTTGCAAAGGCGTCGGTCCCAGAGCTCTCGGTCGTGATGAAAACTGGGATTTGGTGAATAAGGCAAAGCATTTGATATCACAAGTCAGTGGGACTGGTAGTTCCAGGGCCGAGCAAGGGTTGTGAGTAGAAATAGCAGCCCCAGATCGAGCTCTGGCTCCTCAGTCTTCAGCTGATTGCTTCTCCCACTGGGAGGTTGAGTAGGCCTGGGTGGACAAAAGGATCTGGAGAGGAAACCTCCTGAGCAGCTTCCACTCCCAAAGCTCCACACCTCCCAGGGAGACGTGGGTGATGTTAATTATGAGTTGCTGTTTTTAACAGCCCTTACTGTCTCTCCAACAGCTTCACAGAAGCCATGAAGAGCCAGCCGAAGCTGGAGGGCTGGGACTGGCACTGGATCTACTACTCAGGCTTGGCCATCTCGGCTGTAGGGACCTTGTTTGTCATCTCCAGCTTCTTAGCACTGGGATTCACCGGGACGTTCCTAGGTAAGCACTGAAAATCCAACAGCTTTACCAGAAAGTGCATTTAATCCTTGCAAGGATTTCTTGCTGGGACAGAGTCCTGTATGAATTTCCTTGTCCTCTCCTTCAGGGCTGTTATATTTGTCACTGTGATACCAAAGCATGACCCAATCGTGCTGTTCCCTCAGTTACCTCACACAGAGGGGACACACAGTGGTTTCATACAGCAAATCCCATCACCTCCAGCATCAAGCCTGGAGGTTTGGAGCACTGCTGCTCATCTGCCAGCCCAAACACCCTCCAGAAAAGGGACCCCAAGTTCCAGACCTCACAAGTGGCACTGGCACAGTGGGTGTGAGCTGTCCAGCAGCCCTGCTCCGAGCACCCACCTGCTCATCACACGTGCTGAGGCAGGATGTTGTTTGCTCTCCCTCCCTTCTGCAATAAACCTGATGTTCGTTGACAGATCCTTTTATCTGCTGCTTTATGGCAGAAGGCATTTTCCACTGTGCCTGCTTTCACATTTAGAGCGTAATTCTGTTAGCATTGTTGACTTTGAAAACATGCCAGTATGTGTGGAATTCATAAAAAAAAAGTAGAGACAGGAACAATAAATATCCAAGGAAAGGGGCAGCTCCTGCTGGCTGAAATAATCACAGCCCCAGCTTTGACACCTCATTTAGGCTGTGCTTTTGCAAGTGCTTTACAAACCAAATTCAATTAGCTCCTGTGGCGTCGCTAGGAAGAAGAGAGGGATGTAATAAGCCTTCCTGGTTTCAAGTGGAGTTGCAAAGAAATGTGTTGAGTTGGCCGAAATCCTGCTGCCAGAAATAGAGCTCAGCACTCCTAAACATGTGCAGCCTCACTCCTGGCCCCCTGTCACACCCCTGTCCCTCAGCTACCGGGCACCAGCATCCTCCAGAATCACCAGAGCCCCCTGAAGTGATGCTGTGCCTGTGGAGACCCGTCCAGAAAGGCCAGGCACAGGAGAACCCGTCAGCAGGAGCTGCTTGAACGCTCCTGAAGTTCAGCCAGATCTGGAGTTGTTTACGTAAAGCCTGATTCATCTGACCAGGAGGATCCACTGGACTTAAACCGCTGGGAAAAAGCAAACAAGTGAGTCAGGCTCGGCGTAAGAGGTGAGAGGGCCCTGTCCCTCAGACCTGAGTCCCCCGAGGCAGGGGACAGCTGGGTGGTTCTGGTCCATATAAGGCATTTCTGCTCCATCCTCTGCCACCACGGCAAGGAGCAGCTCTCTCTGCTAGCGGGGCATGACGGGCACCAGGCCACGGCTGAGTCACGGTGGGGACATGCCAGGACCACGTGCCAGTGCAGCCAGGCTGGCTCAGGAGCTCTGCAGCACAGGCGTGGTCCTGCTGGAGCCCCACAGAGGATCCGCCCTTGGGCTGGTAACAGCTTCTCCACACAAGCCCCATGAGTCCAAGTCAGCAGGTTCTAAGTGGAGAGTGTCCCTCAGTGTGGTTTGTTAACCCAGCCACGGGGAAGACTACGGGTCTGCAGGTCTCTGAGGGTCTCGTCTGGGATATTCTCTTGCTCAGGACTCTCTCAGGACTGGTACTTCCAACATCCACGCAGGATTTTAGTGCTGCCCTGGCGCTGCAGGAGGAGCAAGGACTGCAGCAAAGGGCTGCACTGTTTTGGCAAGGAGGGGCATCCAGATTCTTCTCACTGTCGCCATCTGAGCTCAAGAGAAGTTTTGAGACACACAGGCACTTCAAAAACTACTGGAGCTGGATTTGACCCTTTGTGGGTTTTTCTACAGCAGTGAGGGCTGAACCAGGCAAGGCACAGGGCTGCCTGTTGAATTGCTTCCTTACAGCACATTTAGGCTTTGGAGCACCTGCAGAACACTTTGTCTCTCCAGTGTGGGCTAGATGGTGCAGTGGGAGCCGTGTGAGTCACCCTTCTCCAGCAGCCTGGCTCTGCCAGCCCATCTCCAGCACAGCAGCACCAGCTCCAGATGCTGTTTGCAGCAGCTGGATGTGGCCCCTCTCCCTGGCAGAGCCATCCCTGCTGCTCTGTCTCCATGCTGTGCCCTCACTGGGATTCAGGCATCGCTTCAGCACCCTCCTTGTTTGCCCTGTTTCCCAAAAAGCACAGTGAGGAGGGCTTGGCTTATCTCGAGGCTGAGGACATGGAGAGACTGCTTTGCCTGTCTGAGCCCATCTGCCTCATACCCCAGTGACATTTCTTCCAGCACTGAGCAGGATTTCAAGTCAATCTGACTTGACCAAAGTCTGTTGCTGGGCCTGGCGAGGCGGGGTAGAGGTGGTGCTTCAGCCCAGGTCAGGCTCCAGGGGTTCTGGGGGACCTTGCAGGATGCACTGAGTAGCTTTTTGCTGCTGTTATCCCACTCTGTGCAGTGAGATGGCTGCAAAAAAATAGCTCAGATTAGATGCCTCAGCTTGGCAAGGAGCTGATTCCTGATTTGAGGGCTCGGCAAAGGCACGGGAGATGCTCAGGGTGATGCTGTGCAACACAACACCCAGTCCTGTCCCTGAGCACCTCTCTGCACACAAACACATACAAACCACCTCTCTGGCGGTCACGTTCATTGACCTGTGCAGGTTTAGAGGCAGAGATTACATTGGAAAAGCTCCTGGGGAGCTGCCTGTGTGCTCCTGCTCGTGGGGAGCCTGCCTGGAGGCTTGCACAGCCCCACCAGTGCTGGGCACTGATAAGCTCCTGCCAGCCCCAGGGACCCAGGGCTTTGTGTGAACCTCCTCAGTGCCATGTGGGGAGTGAGGTGTTCAGCTCCCAGACGAGGGTGGGCAGGGGATAATGAAGCATTTTGACACATAAGAAAGCACAGAAATGGGCTGTGGCAGGGGGTGATGTGTTCTTTCTACCAGAACAATCTCAGAGATGTATTGCCAAGTAACTGTGAGAACATATAGTATGAATACAAGGCAATTATCTCACTTAGTGGCCTGCAGTTAAAGCCCAAAAGCATTGTGTAATTGGGCAGGGGCTGTTTATCCTCAGAAATAAATGTTTTAGCACCATGTGAGGTCAAAGAAATTACACCACGATCCAGGTAATAATAATAACCTTGAATAGTTTGCACTCCTGTAATGCCTTTCATCTGGATTTGTGAACACTTTCTCACCATACATTAATCCTCACCACCCTCTGTGCTCTAAGAAAGACTGATGTTATGATCAGTGCACAATAGCACCGGGAGGGACAGAGGAGACTTGCCCAAGGTCAGGGAAGGGGCTGGCAGCAAAGCTGGGGACACAGCCCGGGGTGGTGGCAGTGCCCTGGGCTGAGGGACCAGCTGCTCCTCACGGGTCAGTGCTTGTGCAGTGGACATGGAGCGTGGACGGTGCAGGGGACAGGAGGGAACAGAGCTGGGCAAGGATGTGGAGCACCAGGAGTAGCTGAAAGAGCTGGGGGTGGGCTCAGCCTGGAGAAGAGGAGGCTCAGGGAGGACATTTTGGCTCTGCACAACTCCCTGATGGGAGCGTGCAGCCAAAGTGGGGTCAGGCTCTGCTCCCAGGAAACGAGGGACAGGGCAAGAGGAAACGACCTCAGGTTGTGCCAGGGGATGTTTACATTTGAAGTCAGGAAGAAATTCTTCCCCAAAGAGGTTGTCAAGCCCTGGCACAGGCTGCCCAGGGCAGTGGAGGGATTTATAGGTCGTGTAAACGTGGTGCTTTGTGGTCTCACTTGTAAGACCAGCAGAACCAGAGATCTGCATCCTGGCCTTTTGCCCCCAGAAATGTTGCTCACGAGCTGCACATCTCCTTGTCACTTATTTTCCAAGCTCCTTTCGGGAGGGTGGAAGGATTACTCCAAGGTAGATGAGAAGCTGGTTGGATGCTGACAGTTCTGAAAGCTTTCCTCATTACAGATGACAATCACCCATTATCATCATCATCGTTGTGCTGATAACTGAGTGTTTTGTAGGCAGAGGTGCTATTTTCTGAAATTCTGAGAAATTCTCTGAGCTATGAGATAAGGGTGACATTATGAACAAGAGCATTTGGTCATGGTGGTCACGATTATAACAGCTCCAAACACCATTAAACAGCTCTGGGTTTATTTTCACATTAAATGGATCTGATCCCAAGCACCGGCTTCCTCGTGGAGTGGCATTTGACAGACAATTCTACAGATGAGAAAACCAGAATTAACCAGTTGAGAGCTGTGTCCCGATGAGGGATGTGGCTGCCTAATTGCAGTGCAGGAATCTCCCTCGTGGGTAAAGAGCCCTTTCTGGAAAAGCTGGTAGGCACCAAGTAAACAAACAACTTACTTCTTGCTGTTTCCTTAGCCTGGAAGTCAATGCTGAAACCCTTTGCTGCGTGTCCCTGTGGCACTGAGAGGGTACCAGTGTGCCCTCCACGACTCCCACTTTCCCAGAGCCTAACCAGAAACTCTCTGCTTGCTCTTAGGTGATTACTTTGGCATCCTGATGGAGGAAAAAGTGACCAGCTTCCCCTTCAGCGTCCTGGATAATCCCATGTACTGGGGCAGCACAGCCATCTACCTGGGCTGGTCCCTCATGTGAGTACCCTGCAGCACCTCTGGTTGTAGGGCGAGTGTGGGGTCTCCTGGCAGGGTGCATCGGGGGCCAGAAAGTCTCTCCGTGATGGCAAAGTGCAGCATGCCCTGAATTCTGCCTCCCTGGCTATTTTTGTGCGTGGAAAATCTTGTGCTGTCTCGAAACACTCGCAGCATTTGTTGTAGGAAAATAAATAGCGGCGGAGTGCTGGGGGAGAGGAGGCATCAGCAAAGGCTCTGCAGCTGAACCAGGTCCTTGGCAGGCTCTGCACGTGGAAAAATCAACACTCAGGGCCAAATTCATGCAGGGTGTCACTCGGCAGGGGCAGGGCACTGGTACTGGGGAGCAGTGTGACCCTGCAATTACTCTGAAAAAAGCAAAACAAGCCAAGCCACCCTTTCCCCCCAGCCCACGGTGAAAACACTTCCGAAACACTCCTTATGTGATACAACACAGCTTAATAGCCTGCTTAGGAGGAAATGAATAGGCTGTAATTTAGCAGCAAATGAGCAATATACTCTATTCAGTGTAACAAGTTTGATGTGGTTTTCATTTAATATCACATTTTATTTATTTGACCAGGAGAAAAAAAAAAAAAAAAACAAAACCCAGCCCTGGCTGTGTTACTTCAGGAGCCCATGGAGTGTTGCAGGCTGTTATCACTGGGTATTTTGCACTGGTGCTCCTGACTGTGACCACCTCTCCTCAGCTTGGGTGGAAAAAATGAAGTGCTTTGCCACTTTCTGGTCATTTTTTCAGCCATGTGTGCAGCCCCTGGTAATAAGTAAAGCTGATGGTTTCTCTGCTGTCTCCACTGAGCCTTGCTGCTGTTAGTTGTGCACTTGAAATCCCTCCCTGGTGCTGTCAGGGTTGGCTGCATGAGGCTGTTTCCCTTCCTGGCAGAGCCACAGCACTGGATTGGGTTTTAATCCTGGGAAATGGTGCAGGAGAGCCAAAGGCAGGCAGTGCTGGGCACGAGAGTTGGCCACAGTGTCTGCAGCAGCACCGTGGAAATGTGGATATTGCTGTGGGAAGTGGGACAGAGATGGGGCAGATGAGTCCCCCTACAGCACACCACGACCCCCAGAGCAGCACAGAAGCAGGGGTTTGACCAGGAGGAATTATAAGGAGATCTTTATTTGTTTTAAAATCTTCCTAAAACCTTTGCAGAATCCACTAAACCCTCCTGAGCTGTTTCAGTCACAGAATCCCTTCTTCACCCCTCTCACTGTGGTCTTCCACCACAATTCTGGGCAAGGGCAGCTCGAAGCAGTTCAGGATAGCAGTGATTGCCTCCTTTTTCTCATTAAAAGGCTGCCCCCATTAAGGCCAGCGAGGCATGACAAATAATTGCCGTGAACAAATTGCTGGAGCTGTGCAAAGTGGCACCAAGACACCACCCACCTGCCTGGGGGAAGCTCAGCACAAGCCTTCTCAGCGGTGGTTTTGGCTGTTTCTCTTCCCTAGGACCTCAGTTCATACAATCACAGAATCATTTAGGTTGGAAAAGAATTATAAGATCATCGAGTCCAAGCATTAACCCAGCACTGCCACGATCAGCACAAAAAAGTGTCCCCAAATGCCACATTTACATGGCTTTTAGATCCCTCCAGGGATGCTGGCCCCACCACTGCTCTGGGAAGCTGTGCCAGTGTTTGACAAGCCTTCCAGGGGAAGAAATTTTCCCAATATCCAACCTAAACCTCCTGTGGGGCAACTTGGGGCCATTTTCTCTTTTTCTCTCGCTTGTATCCCTGGCTTCACCCTTCTGTCAGGGAGTTGGAGAGAGTGAGAAGGTTCTCCCTGAGCCTCCTTTTCTCCAGGCTGAGTTCCCTTATCTCCCTCAGCTTCTCCTGGTGCTCCAGACCCATCTCCAGCTCCCTTCCCCTTCTCTGGACACCCTCCCCTGGCTGATTTTTTGGGGGTCCAGGCTTTCTCACGAGGTCCCAGCGCTTTCAGAAGATGTCAGGTGTGTGCCCTCAGGGGTCAGAGCTGATGTCCCGTGTCTGTGGCAGCAGGAGGGATGTTGGAAGAATCCTCCTCAGCTGTCTGATTCTGGCCAGACCCAAAACACAGAGCACATTTGTGATGCACCACGCTCCTTATGGTGGCATCAGAACCCAAAGGATTGATCCCTTCTCCTCCCTCCATAAGGGATGGGAACACATCACATCAACCAGCCTTAAAAGCATCGAGTGGGGGTGACAGCCCACAGCCATGGGGAGCTGTGGCAGCAAGGCTGGGGACAGACAGACTTCCTACTCAAAAAAAAGAAGAAAAAAAGAATTTAAAAAAAGGGCCTAACACGACGACAAAACCTTCCTGACTGATTCACCATCACTGCTACAATCAGACGTGGCCCAATATGTAGGTCAAACTCGTAAGAGGACAGGAACAGTTCACCCAAATGCTGCTCATCACCTGTGTGGAGCAGCCTCATTTCTCCTGCCAGACAAATGGAGCATTCAGTGTGTGTGGGGACAGCTTTGTGTGCCTCTGGTAGGGAAGTGTTCTAACTCACAGCAACAGGCTGTGTAAATCAGAGCTGGAGCTGCAGCCAAATGATGCAATTAGAGGTCTTGCTGTCAACAAACAATCATGTAAATTTGTTCTCTCTGATAGGAATCAAGAAGGAGACATGACTAAGCATGTAATAGCAGGAGCTTGGGAGAGAAAGAAGTTGCCCGAAGCTTTCTAATGAGGGAAAAAGTTGTTACAGACTGAAAATGGTGAAAAGGTGGAGGTTTGTGGGTGCCTCTCCAGGCACTGATGAGGCTGGGTGGTACCTGAAAGTGGCTCCAGTGTGAGGTTTAGGTAGTTCAGTCTCTCTCTGCAGGTGTGTTTTCCCAGCAGCACAACTCACCTTGCACCAGGCTTGTGCAGGGTGTTTATCCTCATAAAATCACAGAATGGTTTGGGTTGGAAGAAAGTTTAAAGCTTATCTTAATTGTCCCCCTTAATTAGGACACCAGTGATTGCCTTAACCGCTGGTGGCAGCTCTGAGAGGGATGAGAGCTGGCTGTCAGCAAATAAAGTATTGAGCTGGTCCTGGGTGGACGGGTACGATGCCATACCCTGCTCTGGCTGCCTGCTGG
Source organism: Regulus satrapa (assembly GCA_013396955.1). Taxonomy (NCBI): domain Eukaryota; kingdom Metazoa; phylum Chordata; class Aves; order Passeriformes; family Regulidae; genus Regulus; species Regulus satrapa. The sequence goes on along the minus strand of VWZN01007212.1, from coordinate 68,019 downwards.
CCCCTGTTCCCTGGGTGGCCCATCTTTTGGGGACATCAGGCATTTCCCTCAGAGCACGGGCTGGGAGCTGCAGCCATATGTCAGCAGCTGCTCAGCCCTTAAACATCCCTATAATCTCAGGATTTAGCATCAAAGCAGGAGCTCTCATAGCAGAGACGTGCAGGGATCAGACTTAAAAGAAGTCGCTGAAGAAGGCTGGGGAAGAGTCTTTGCCAAGTAACATCTGTCTAAGACAGTTAACATTAAGCACAAAAAAAAAAAAAATCAAAAACCAACCCAACCCTTTTGTTTGCTTCTGTTTAATGAGCTAGAGCCTCTGCAGCCCAGTGTCTCATTTCACTTTCTCAACCAGGTCTTGCATAAGCCCATGTACTTACCTGATCTTTTCCTTCTCTTTCAAAACAGGCATGCCAGCCCAGCTGGCCTTTTGCTGACAGCTGTAGTGGCAATTTCCTACACAATTGCTGTGCTGTATGAGGGGTGAGTAGCTGTGCAGAACTGGAGAGCTTCTAATTATTTCTACCAGCTTTAACTCTCAAGGTTTCAGAGAACTGCACAAGTAGAGATGGTTTTTTTCCAATTAATTCAGCAGGGAAGAAGGAAAACAGAGGATTATTTTTCAATTGTTTTGATAATGGGCAGATTCCACTCTGAAACTATTTGCTGAGTTCTAGGAACATTTGTGCATTTTTTTATTTTTATCAAAATGAGGTTTTTTTTCCTTTTGGGTGCCAGATTCTGTCTATAGAAGAACAATAAGGAAGGCAAGGAGAGGACTCATTGTGTCTTCAGAAGAGCCCCCTACAAGAAGCACTTGCATTTTGTAGTTCCTTGGATAGGCTTCTCTGCTGTTTTGCACTAAAATAACCCAGCCAGCAGCACAGGATGGAGCAGCACAAAATAACTCCCAGAAGTAGCAGTTGTACTTGAGCAGTGAAAGGTCTTTTTGTATTTGCAAGGGAGGAGGAGATGCAGAGAGCCATGGTCTGCAAGAGGGGGAGTCTGGGTGTGTGCTGAGCCTTGTCCTGCTCAGCACAGGGATGGTCCTGTAGCTGCTCCACAATCCAGAGAGGCTGAAACCAGGAATGCCTCAGCACAGGGATGGTCCTGTAGCTGCTCCACAATCCAGAGAGGCTGAAACCAGGATTGCCACAGCACAGCAATAGTCAGGCTGTGCCACCCTGCGAAGGACAAATTTTGTAGGCCCAAAGGTCAGCGCTCACTGGCCTTGATTTTATTAATTCTTTCTCCCTTCTTTTTGCCTCTCTCTTTTGTGTCTGTCCCCTCTCTCCCCACAGGCCTTTCACAGAGGAAATCTACCGGAGGAAGCAGAAGGGAGTGAAGAGCAAGTAGCCCCAGGTACGTTTGCTGATTGGGAGCATTTCGGGGGCTGCTTTGCTGGGCTCCCCCCCCAACAGCACCCCTGCCCTGTCCTGCCTTCCCTGGCTCCTCCAGAGCCCTTCCCACACTTCTCAAAGCATTTGAGCTTCAAGTCTCTGCAAAATCCCAGGCAGAGAGGCTTTTCACAGCAGCAGTTGTGTCCGCCTCTTGGCACCCGACCAGCAGCCCCAAATTGGTTTGATTATACACTTGAGAATCAGTGCGAGGGAAAATTGCTGGGAAGCTTCGAGGCTCCAGGCTTAATCTGAATCAGGCAGGAAAAAAACAACTATTGGCCATGGCAGGTGCTCCAGAGAGTGGCAGGGATGGTGTGAGAGGGCCTGTGTGCCTGCTCATCCCTCAGGGAAATCGGGCATCCCTGCTCCAGCTGCTCCTTGCCCGAGCCAGGAATGTTTCTGCCAGTGGGCTCACCCTAAAACCTCAGCCCAGGCTTGTTTGGGGGAGCCAAAGGCTTCTGCAACAACACAAGGTCCCCAGCAGACTCTTGTCCCTTTGCCTTTTGCAGAGCACTCTCTTGGGTACCTCGTGCCTCTCCGGTCCCCACCCTGTCCGATTTGCCCATTTTCCTACTGAGATGTATCCTAGTAATTAACCCAGCAACCTTTAATGAGCCGACTGAGCTCCCTGCAGCACTGGAAGTGACCAGAGGAACAGCCTGAGCTTGGTGGCAGCTCCTTGCCACGTTGGAGATGAAGGTTCCTGTCCCCGGGTCTCTGCCCAGGTCACTGCAGCTCCTGATGCTCTCTGGGTTTCACAGCACGGGACCTCCCACACGGGTTATTGGAAATCTGCAGGCAAAAAGGAATTCCCTTTGGACTGGAGGGAAAGCAGAGCAATGATGGAAACACCGGGGGCCTTTTGTAAGTGAGCTATGAGCATGTGGAAGCTCCAGCTGATCCTGAAGATCATCTGAAGGTGCTGCCTAAGGGCCACGAGAAGCAGACAAAGCTCAGGTGCAGCAATGGAGGGGGCTCGGGAGCCCCTGAGGATTCAAACACAGATGGGGAAGGAACAGGGGAAACTTCTGTGAGCTCAACGACAGCAAAACCTGCTGCAGACCCAAAAACCAACCCCTTCTGTTTTAGGAAAGGAACCTCCCCATCCAGAGTTGCAGTTTCCCACCCGTGCAGAGCCCTGCGGTGTCTCCTCACTATTGCAAAGGCTCTGAGAAAAGTGACTGAAAAGCACAGGAATGTGAATGTATGACCTAAACCACAGCCCAGGGGCATGGAGGGATGGCAGCTGTCCCGTAGAGAAGCCCCAGCATGGAGAAGACCCAGGGGAAGAGTCAATACCTGTCTGCACCTCACAGATATCCCACCCTTGGCCATGTTGATGCCCCAGCCCCTCCTTTTCCCTGGGTCCACACGAGGGTCCTGCTGCCTTTCCCACCACCCAGTGCCTTCCAGCTGTTTTTCACTGTCTTGCAGAGGCAGTGGGAGGGAGGGAAGAGAGGGGAGGGTTTGTTTCTGCCTTCCACACCGTGCAGCAGCCAGGCACAGATGTGGTGCTCCTCCGCCCCTGCCACCAGCCTCGGCACGTCCCAAAACTGTCCAGAGCTGAATCCTGCCTGGAACTGAAAGACTTCAGAGGTGATGCTCCAGCCCCAGACTGTGTTTTCACAGATTCCCAGAACAGTTTGAGAAATAAACTGTAAAAGGACCAGGTGCTGGAGCAGGGAGCTGTGCTGCTGCCACGGGCACTGGAATGTGGGGCCACATCTCAGCATGGCATCGTCCCCTCCACAGAGGGTCCTCCCTCTTCTCGCTGTCACCTCCATGAAACGGTTCCATTTCCTTTTGCTTTTACACATTGTAATTAACCCACCCTCCAGGCATTGCTCAGCAGAATTAAAAGCGTTGGTCTCTTTTCAGTCCAGCCTCCATTTCCTCCGGAAGGGCTCACAAATGCAGTGTTTGTGTTTCATCACTTCAGAACCATTACACATAGATTTTATTTTTTTTTTATTGCCATCTCAACCACCTTCTCCTCAAAGATTTGGGCATAGTATTTTATTTTTAGATAAGTTTCCACATTCCCTTCACAGCTAATGTTTATAGACGAAGGCTAAACCGGCCCAGTACCCATAGCAACCATTGAGGAGAGGATACATTGCATTATTCAGACAGTTTATGTCAGAGTTGCCAGTCCTGGCTCAAAGTCTCTGATGTCAATAAACTTGGATTTGTTGATAAGTGAAATCAGTATTTACTGAAGGAACACGTGCTCATACGGGAAGAATTATTCCTAATGAGAGCACAGCGAGGGCTGTGTTTGTGCCGTCTCACTCTGGGGACCATGTGTGCCTTTCCCAGTCCCTGCTGCAAGGCCAGAAGGGACCCCAGTTGTACCATTCCCCTCCCCAGCCAATATCAGCCTCCTAAAACGTGTGTCTGTCACCATAAACCCCAGTGGTGGAGCTGCTTCCCATCCCATGAGCACGGGGATTTGGTGCTGTGCTGGGACTCGCAGACTCCTTCCCCCTGGATCTGCCATTTCCAGCCTTTCCCACTTCCCAGCCATTCTGTGGCAGCTTTGCATTGCACAAGGATTTTTTTCTGGGGCTAGGCCAGACACATCCCTGGTTTTAGTAGCTCTTCCCACAGCAGCCAGCACGGATTAAACGTCTTTGCCTTCACAGAACTGGTTCTGGCTGTCATAAAGTTGGAATTTGATATTTTAGAGGCATCTGTTCCCTGAAGAGGGAAGGTGAGGAGATGGAAGTTGATGTTCCAGCCCATCTCATGGGGTCTGAGTCCACCTTTCTCCCTGGGGCAGGGGGTGGCCTTGGCCAGGACCAGTCCCAGGAGTTGCTGTGCTGCTCCAAGGGGCTCAAGAGAGGGAAACACAGAAACACCATTATTTATATTGCTTTATGGTATTTAACAACAAGGGATTAGGGGACTCTCCTTGGTTATAAGGAGAAAAATAAAAAGTGATTCCTCTCCAGTTGCCTAATATTTCCAAGAATTTGAGATTACACAGGGAGGGGTGGAACCTTCAGGCTGAGCACGAAGCACTGGTGGTGTCACAGCTGTTTCCCCTCTTCCTGGCTGCAGCTGGGACACGTCCTGCATGGATGCAGGGATGGGTCTCATGGCCAGGGTCAGAATGTGAGTCCTTCCAAAGGGGAAACCTGCACTGTTGGACCCCCAGGACCAGCTGGTTGCAGCCCCAGCTCTGCGCCGGTGCAGGCAGGAGGATCCAGCTCTTGCAGAGGCATCAAGGACCAAATGGGGTCCCTGGAAATGGGGTCATGGGGCCATTTTCATGCCTTCAAAACCAAGCTTGGGGCTTCCTGGGCCCACTGGAGCTTGGCAGGGGGGTTGTTTGCAGCCTTGGGAATTGCTTCACGTGATGCTGTGTGCTGACGCCACAGATAAGGCTTCCTTTGAAGTTTGGGATATTTCTCCAGAGCAAACACCAGGAAGGGAGAAACTGGTTAAATCTCAACTCCTGCTTGGCAGGGACAGCTGGGTCACCAAGGCCACCACTCTGTGGCTGCCTCAGATCCCCCCCTCCCACCAGACAACCTCTGTGCCCACCCTCATGGAGGTTTTCTCTGCGTGGTGCTTCCATGGCTCTCCCTTCCCGTGGAGCCACACGTGGCAATTCCTTGGGGTGAGAGGATCACCCGTGCAGTGAACACCCCAGCAGCGGGGCTGCAGAGCCAGCTCCACGCAGGGTGCTCCCTCCAGGAGCTCTCGGAGAGGTGCAGGCTCCATCCTGTGGTCCTTTCCCTGATGGTGGTGACATCCAGGAGCAGGGACACATTCCCAAAGGCCCTTCCCTCCCTTGTGACCGCCTGTAACCCCGTGCCCCGTATTTGCTTTCGCCCGGGGAAGCTGCGCTGCCTTGCCCCAGGGGAGGGACAACCACCGGCCCTTACGTGGCAAACAAACACAGAATAAACACGGGATAAACACAGGATCAACACGTGGCACAATCGGGGCAGCACGTGCGGCGCTGGCAGCGCTGGGAATTCACCATCGCTGCTCCCGCTCGCTGAGTCTGCACGTGGGCTCTTTGGGAACAGGGCATTAAGCACAAAGCTCAGGGCTCTGGTGAGGGCTCCCAAACCATCCCAATCTGAGGCAGAACATTGGCTTTTTTTTTGCCAGTGGTTGGGATTTGATGTAAAAGCAAAGATGAACTTTGAGCTTTGGGGGCAGTGCTGTATTGGGGATCCCTTAGTCCAGAGAAGATGGACAGGGGACACGACAGAATTTATCTTTGCAGTCAGTTCTATCCCTGTAGTGCAGGGAAAGCAATCTGGACTTTAAATGCTCACAAATCAATGGGGAGAACACCCTGGGGGGAAACTGTTCCCATGTGGGAATCCCCCGGTACTGGAGCCTCGGGCAGGATGGAGATCCCAGGGCTGAGCTGCTTGGGCTTTGCTGGCAGGTCCACGCTCAGGGATCTGGGATACAGGCAGTTCCCAACCCACTGGTGTCCAGGGAAAACTTTGAAATTCCCCCCAGTGCTGAGAGAGCAGCAGCAGCAGCAGCACCCCATGCCCACTGTCCCCCTGCCCCTGGCATCACCCCCGTCAGGGACAGGGTGGAGGAGACTCCATCCGACCCAGCCCAGCCCATTTCCACCCTCTCTCCGGGGGTCCTTACGCACGCAGCTCCCGCCATGAGGCAGAGGACAAGTTACGAGGCTGTTTTCTTTAATTTTTGCACTCAAAAGCCGCCCCGAGACAGCCCGGTGAGCCGTATCCTCCTTGGATCCTGTTTCAAAGGGGAAAAAATGGTAGGAATGTGCTGCTTTTTCCATGCTGCATTTTCTTCGGGAGGAACTGTTTACGGAGCACGGCTCCTTTCCCAGCCAGGGTCGCAGGAGGGCTCGGAGCCGCCGGAGTCCTGCGAAGATGTCGGGGTCAGGCTCTGCCTGCTGGGACCTTTGAGGGTCCTGGATTTGGCCACTGGCCCAGCCTTTTCCAGCTCGAGTCCCCCAGATCCCATCCTCTCCACCCCTGCGCCCCTCCGGACCCTCAGGAGCAGATGTGGTTCCTGACAGGAAACATCTCCAGGCTCCGAGCCCTCGGCACTGCTGCCCCTCCCTCTGCCAGCTCCTGCCTGGCACTGCCCACCCGGCTCCCTGCCACCTCCTGGGCTTTAATTTCTGTCCAACCCTGCCAGCCATCGCTATTTCCATGGGAACCTTCCTGAAATCTGCAGCAGGGCCTCCTCTGGGGTCACCAGGCCTGCCTCTCCCCTGTGCCTTGTGTTCCAAGTGTTCCAAGCCCAGTTGGTGCCTACCTCTGGTTACAGGTGACATTTCTCTCCAACCCCAGAGAAGCTGATGGAAATTTTGCTCTTTGGAAGGCAGCAGGAGCTGCTGGGGTTTGGACACAGAGACGTCTTTGTTCATGCTGGCGGGATGTTGCGGGAGCTGTGGGCAAGAGGATGGGATGAAAGGAGATGGAAACTGGGAGCAGGGAATTTCCAGGGTGCTCCTGGCTCGGAGCTGCATCACGGTGAGCACAGGGATGGTGTCTCGAGGGACCCCTTGCCACTCCTTGCCTGGATAACTCCAGGAACTGGGGAGTTGAGACATCTCAGGCTTTCAGATTCTCTGTTAATCAAATCCCAAGTGCTAAAAGGAATCAAGAGACATGAGAAGTGTTGCTAAAGAAGCGGGGGGTGGGGGAGGGAAACAAATAAAGCCACCCCCCGGTCCCCAGAGAAGGAGCAGCTTCTGCATCATATCTCATCTGGGAAAAATTATATTTTGGGAATTACGTGCTTCTTCTGAAAAGCCTTAAAGAGATTTAATAAAATAAGACAAGCTAATAATATAGGGAATGAATAGCAACCCTGGATGTTGCATCTTGATTTAATCAGATGCTTTTCCTCAGGGGGACAAGCAAGAGCTATGGCTGAAGCCTCCCTTCCCTACCCAGCTGCTCCCCTCTTCCTCTGGCCGTTCACTCCTTCTGCCACCCCCGGGGAGCAGCCAGGGCACGATTTGGGGTCCCACAAGTCCCTGCTGTTCACCAGCAGCTGCTGGGAAATCACAGCCCACGCTGGTTCTTTGAGAGCGGCGTAAGGAGCTGGACACCAGCTTGCTGTACAGCCCCCAGGGAGAGGGGCCCTGTCCAAAGAACAGTCCTGGGGGAGAAAAGCAGGAATTGGGGGAGCCAGGAGAGCTGGGCTTGGCTCCATGAGCGTGGCTGGTCCAGAGCCTGGGAATGCTGTGTGCAGGGAGTGAGCCCCGGGGAGGATGTGAAGCATCCTAACGGGGACCATAAGGAGCTCACGTGGGATGTGCCCCTCTCCGTGGCCCGGGACAGCTGCGGGGTCTGCAGGGGCAGGTGGGAACAGCACAAATGGCTCTTCCAGTCCTGTTTCACCGCTCAGACCCGCAGGACCCGGCCGTGAACCCAGCCCGGCCCCGGGGGATGATCCTTCCCAGCTCCGCAGCACACTCAGAAACCAAACTCATGTTCTGATGTAATTGTCCTTTTCCGAGTATCCCCCGCTCGCCTGTCCCTGTGCTGGGCACCCCGGTGCCGCTCCTGCTTCCTGGAACATTTTGCTTCCTGCATTTTTGCCGTGCTGTGAGCTCTGTTTTGCTGCTGCACTGTTCGTCCAAGCCAGGCCCTGGGGAGCCGCGTGTTCTGTCGCCGGGATGTTTGTGTGACTTTCGTGGAATTTCCTTCCCTCAGCCACTCGCTCGCGGACACAAGGGTGGGTTTTGCTGGTTGGCAGGTGGCTGGTAAACCGAGGAGGGTGAAAATAGGGAGGGGAATAGCAAGAAAATAAGGATTGATCTGTGCTGAAGGTGATTCCATTAAAGGTGTCGCTGGGCTTAGTGCAGAGCATCCTGCCTGCGGCTCCGGCTGTGCTGAGCTGCTGCAGGAAAGAGATTCTATCCTCCAAAACCAGGCAAGGAGCAAAACATCCCACAAATAGCAGGGGCAAAACTCTGGCAGTCGTGGGGGAAATGCCCTTTTACCTGCCTCTGCTTAAGCCCTGGGCTATTTGCAGTCAGGTCAGAAATAGGTGGTGATTTGTAAAAGAGTCATAACCGTGGGAAGGCTTTGCCTTGCAGCGAGGTGGATCCTTTATCATCAATCACTGGCACTGGCTCCCAGCAAATGTGCTTTGCTCCTACAGGAGATGAGTTTCTAGATGAGCCTGGCAGGACACAGCTAATGCTGTGTAATGCTCCCTGCCTGGGCTCTGCATGACTCCGTGAGGAGCTGGGCTCTGGGATGGCACAGCAAGGGCCCACGACCTCTTCTCTGGGAGCTCCCACCGCCAGCAGCAGCTCTCCTCCACCCGGCCCAGCTCCCTGGCATCCTGTCCTTGCTGTCAGGGGGTCCCTGCCTCTGGTCCCACTCCACCAAGCCCACAGGATCCCAGTGCACATCTGTCCTCTGGCATGCTCTGCCCAAAGAACTGTTCAGAAGAAGCAAATGGATTTTTTTCTTTTTTTTTCCTGTCAGCCAGGAGCAGGTTTCAAGCAGGCTATTTTTACCTGTTCCTGACTCTATTAATAGTTGTACGGCCAGCAATAAATGCTGATCGAGATATTCGATTTGTCTGTCCTCCAGAGGTTGCCACTTCCTATTCCCCCTGTTGTTTTCCATCAACCGCTTCAATTAAATGATCTCTTTGTTATTTGGGGTGATACATTTGGGCTTTGTGTTCGGCTATTAAACTTCTTCGCTGTCTCGCACACAGATGAACAAACACAGGAAACTGTCCCACTTTCTCTCCTCCAAGCGTCCTTGTGCCTCCGGGCAGGATGTTCCCCTGCCGGCAGGAACGGGGCTGTACAGGGCTGCTGAAGTTGCTGCTCCCTTCCAGACTACCACAATCCCTCCCTAAGGCTTTCCGAGGGTGTTTGAATTAATATCCAAGGGTGACACCCCACTCAGGGGAGATGAGAAGCTCAGCACCATCCATTTCCCAAGCGGTGCTGATAAAAAGGAATCGCTCTGCCCTGGCTGTCTGTGTGTTCTGGCTGTCCCTGAGGTCCCTCTCTGTGTTATAGGTGAGGCTTCTGCTGCCCTGAACCTTATTAAAGCATCACCTACTGCTAAGATTTTTTTTTGTTTTGGTTGGTTTATATATATATATATATTTAAAGTTTTATTTTTTATCATATAACAGGCTTGGTTGGAAGGGAGCTTAAAGCTCCTCTTTTTCC
>VWZN01007212.1:18180-48935 GCA_013396955.1 Regulus satrapa | reverse complement strand
CCCCCTCAGTGAACCCCCTGCACCCTCCGCGATCCCTCTGTGATCCCCAGGGATCCCCCCCTTACGCCCCCCAAAATGATCCCACCTCCCTTCTGAGCCCCGCACAGGAGCTGGGGGGTTGGAGGAAGGAGAGATTGTGGAGTCATGCGCCCCAAGGGCAGAGTGAGGACAAGGGGTGCCAGGAACCATCCAGGGATCCCAGGAGCCATCCAGGGATCACACGAACCACCCAGAGGTCCCAGAAGACATCCGTGTGTCCCCATAACCACCCCAAGAGCCATCCAGGGATCCCATGAATCACCCAGTGATCCCAGCAGCTCTCCACAGGCTGGTCGTGGCTCCCAGCCCCTCAGCATACTTGGATTGGTGCCCCAAGTCTGTATACAACCCTCTCTTTCAAGCCAAATATGAGGGGAAAACTGCATTATTCTGTGTACATAACCACAGCAGGGTTTCGCTGTCTCTTATATGTCAGCTTTCCACCGTGTTTTTTAATTTGTTATTTGGTGTCCTTAGTTTGACTTTAATGCAAATGGGAGCGATATGGGCTGGATGATGAGGGTTCGATCCTTGAAATGCCTTAAGGACAGATGTTTATGTGGGATCAGACTTTCTGCTCAAGGGAGGAAGCATGGCCAGCATCAATTGGAGGGAAGGCAAGCTGGAGTGTTGGATGAGAGCCTGGGCTGGAGACTGGAGGAATCTGAAGGAAGAACAGAAGTGTGATGTCAGGGCTGGGACTGCTGTGAAGGTAGAAGAAGGAGAAGGAGGAGAAGAAGGCTGAGAGCTGGGAGTGCTCAGCCTGGAGAAGAGAGGACTCTGGGGAGACCTCAGAGCTCCTTCCACTGCCTAAAGATGCTCCAAGAGAGCTGGAGAGGAACTTTGGACAAGGGTTGGAGTGACAGGACAAGGGGGAATGGCTTCCCACTGCCAAAGGATAGGGTTACCTGGGATAGTGGGAAAGAATTCTTCCCTGTGAGAGTGGGGAGACCCTGGCACAGAATTCCCAGAGGATCTGTGGCTGCCCCTGGATCCCTGGACGTGTCCAAAGCCAGGCTGGACAAAGTTTGAAACACCCTGGTCAAGCAGAAGGTATTCCTGCCTGTTCAAGGGATTGGAAGGAGGTGATCTTTTAAGGTCCTCTCCAACCCAAACCCTTTTGGGAATCTGTGAAGAAATGGAGCTGTGGTGTGAGTGACCTGCAGGGGGAAGAGATGGCTGAGGATGGTGAGTGGTCAAGGCTGGGAGAGGGAGGATGATGCCCCTCTGCACCAAGCAGCCTCAATTTGCTTCAGTGAAGTGCTGCCCTTGTGTTCAAACCCCTGTACCCACACAAATCCACGCAGCATGGATAATACCAGCCACACTTGAGCGCTTTTATTCCAGGTTTGGCTTAGACAAAACGCATGATTTAATTTTTCATTTGAAATAGGCCTCCCTGCTCAATGGTTATAGGCTGAGGAGGACTGGGAAGGCAATTTTCTTTTTTAAACCAATTTCTTTTTGAAAACAAACAGAGGCTATTTATATGTCTAATGAGAATGCTGGCAACCATTTAAATGGGGGGTATTGGCTGTTTGCTCTAAATATAGCAGATGCAATCGCTCACTTTGTTCCTACTGTCAGGAATAGATCCTGGTTCAGTAACTGATGCTGGAATGTGCAAAGGAGCCTGGGGGAGCCCAGGTTCCGCTGAGCAGATCCCTGTGGGAAGGCTGGTGGTATTTATGGCCCTTGACTGAGCCAAGCAGGAGGCACAGGATGTTGTGTCCTTCAGATGGGGCTGAGCCAAGAGGTTCATTTCTGCCTCTTTTAAAAGGCTGTTTCTAAAGCAAGAGTTGATTCAGGCTCCATGGGGGACACTTCCCTCAGTACTGTGCTGGTTTTAATTCCCCCCTTGGCTTTCTGGAGGAGGGCAGCAATAATTGCTGGGCTGCTGGATGCCTGCCTCTGGATGGTTGATCCAGGCAGTTGTTCCAGCAGGTGACAACATGCAGATACCATTCAGTACCTCAAGTGCTGTCAATCAGCATTTATTTTTGCCTTTCCATTTCCATTTGGAGTCTTGTGCTCCCAAAGAGCTGCAACACAGCTTTATCTAGGTGGTGTGTCCCTGCCTCTTGCCTTCTCTTCCTTGTGGGAACAGCTCCTCCAGCTCCCCCGGGTGACCCACCTCTGGCCTTGTGGCACGTCCAGAGGACAGCAGAGGTGTTTCACAGTCTGGTTAAAGTTTGAAAGGCTCCTCCACCACTGGAGATGCTGGTGAATTGGTCAGATGAGGCTGTGGTGTCAGCCTTCACCGTGGTCTATAGCATGACAGTGTGTTCATATCCCCAGCGAGGGCTGCAGGGAGGGGCGACAGCACCCTACAGGTGTGGCAGGGAAGAGAAGATTTTTGGTGTTCTCGGTGTGCAGATGGTGTCAACCTCAGGGGAGGGGCAGTGCTGGTGCACCCAAATCTTCACCTGTCCCTACAGAGCTCTAAGCTGTGAGAGCTTTGTCCCAAGGGTGACCTTTGTTGTGTCCTTGTAGTGCAGTTCCTTCCAAATCCCTTTTCCCTTGTGTTGGAGTCTCCATCTCAGATGGGAGGGCTGTATCAGCCCATCTGCTGCTCTCAAGAGGAGCTGGGGGTGGGTTGCAGTTCTCCCTAATTTTCATTCTGGATTTTTGAACCCCATATCAGTTCCTCAGCAGAAAGGTTTGAATGAGCAACCTGTGAAAACTCCATGTGAAGCAGCTAAAGCATGAACAAAGACACTTAGTGATGAATTAAAGGAATAATTTCCCCCTGGATTTGGTAATAAATGTGAAGTGCAAATGATCGACTTGTTCCTCAATTTAATCGTGGCTCTTTGTACAATTCAGTTGCTGGACAGGCAGTGTCTGAAATGTGTGAATGTTTCCAAACCATCTGATTTTCTGTGTACTTTCATGGCTCACCCAGACATTTCATTAACCCATTATCCTAAAACCCAGCTGATCAAATAATCCGTATCCAGAGTATCTTTTGTTATTGCTTGTTTATTTACGATACCAATGTTATTCTTTCTTCTCCTGTCATTTCTGTACTGGTTGTACCTCTTGTCCTCTTCCAAAGGGAGCTTTTGAGGTATTTACCACCAGTTATTTAATTCAGCACCAGCTGACTCTGTACCTTTCACTATTCCCTTACAATGACTTGATGTTTTTGTATTGATGATCTGACATTTCACTGGGCTCTGCTTCTTGCTGTTGGACCATCTGGAGCTTGTGCTGTTGCCACCAGCTCTGTTATCATTTTTTACTATGTGGCTATCACCAGGTTGAACTTTATCTCTTCCTCCTGCTCCTGCACTGCATCCTCAGCTGAATTTTCTCTTTCAGTTTTGCCGAGCTGATGTGGTGGGATAAGTCTGTATTGCTCGGTCGGGGAGGTGTTGTCAGGGTGGGGAATGGCTTGGAGGGGATGAGGAATAGGAATGATAGGAATGAGAAGTTACAGCTCCAGCCCTTGGCTGTGGTCAGGGCACCTTTTTCTTAGGTCACAGCTGTGATTCTACAACTGCTCAGGTTTGGGCCTAAGATCTTCATCATTTTGACCAGATGTAAATTAGGTCTTATGCTCTGCCTGTTCTTGACTCCCAGGACCATTTCAGGCCCTGGTGTCTCAGTCTGCTCACGGGGGTGCTGATGTGTATCCTAAGCTGAGCTTCATCCTTTGAAACCGTGTTTGACCAGAGGGATTTAGGCCCTGGAGGTCTGGCTGCCCCAGACACTCAGCCCTGCACTCCCACATGCTCCCAGAGCTGCTGGTGCCCCAGGTGCCATCGAGATTTAGGATCCAAACAAGCAGCACCAGGGACATCCACAGCACTCCAGTGCCTCCTGGAGCTGCTGGCTGCTGGGGAAACTGGGCTGCCATGGGAGGAGGGCCATCATCCCATGACCCAGAGAGGCCACTCTCCAGGAGAGCCCAGCATGCAGGACAGAGCCTGGGACAAGAGGTGGCACAGGAGGCTTGGCCAGGCTGCCTGGAGCACCAGGTTGGGTGTCACTGCGGGGCATTGACCGGTGCTTTGGTGCTCCCAGCCTCGGGAGGTGAGCGGGGATGATTCAAGGCCACAGGGAGTGTCCAGTGACCTCACCATGTCCTCCAGTGCCACCCCACTGCTGACCAAACACGGAGGCTGGCCCAGGGGAAGGCATCCTGGTCATTGCGTGGGCAGAGGGAGCACCGAGGGCTTCTTGCACAAGATCGGCTACGCAGAAGCCTGGATCCAGGAAATCACGCAGCCGCAGCGGCCGCAGCCCCCGGCCTGGCCCAGCTCCAGCTGCAGGTGGCTCTGGAGCTCCCTGGCTCTATTGGGCAGCTCTGTGACCGTGCAGCATCCCAGAGTGGAGCCACCAGTCCCTGCAGAATCCCAGAAGATCATCCCACAGCTAGGCTTGAACGCTCCAGGCTGTTTTCCACCCAGGGCAAAGGGGCAAAAGTCACCTTGCAGGAGCAAGGCAGGAACTTTGAGTGTGAATTTGGGGTGTCCCTGAGGAAACCTACGCCTGCAGAGGGAAGTGCCCTTGTTACCACTGGGCAAAAGCAGCCCTGGATCCCTGCTGGCTCCCGCTGCAGTGTGGTGAGTCAGCAACATCCCTGCCATTATTTACAAATAATGAGCGAGGCTCCGAACATGTGCCACCAAAAACATGAGGCAGCAGCAGTTTCACTCTCAATATGCAATCGTGGCCTTGAAGCAATGCTGCAAGAGCCTGCACTGGAGGCCAAGGCTCAGCCCAGGCAAGGGTTTCTCTCCTGAGCTCCTGGATGCATACCCAGCGTGGTGGGATGGGTATGGTGTGCATCACTGTGCACACGCATCTGTGTGTGTTTGTCTGGTCCCGGGTGCATCCCTGGGTGCAGGGATGTGCTCTTGTGTCCCTGTGCTTGTGCATCCATAGATCCCAGGGCACCACTGCCCTGCACAAGGACACTGTGGGAGTCACAGAGGACAGATAAATTTACCTGGATGCACTTAGTAGACACTTACTAATGGGGCCACATGAAGGACATTCATGAAATCCCAGCTCCTTTTCTTGGAGTCAATCCTTATTCTCCTAAAGTGGGTCAGGCTTTGTTTGTGTGTTTGTCAGGATCCCTTCAAGCGTGGCAGAAAAAGCCATTACCTGATACTGCAGCCCTTCAAAATGTTTCTCTTGGGTTACTTAACACAGGAGGAGAGGAAAGGAGCTTTGTTCAGACTTCCTTTTGGCACCACAGAAAAAGCATCTGGCTAAGATTTTAGCCCATCCTTCACTTGAATTGCAAACAACATTTTGCTATAATTGGCCTAATTACTGAAATGAGACAAAATTTATATGGGCTTTGCAAGATCAGTCAGGTGTCCTTAAAGAATAATTTTCCACAGCAGAGCAGTGGGTTTCTGGGGCAGCACTGGCACCGTGGGAGACACATCTAGGGAGGATTCTCCCTCCAGCTCCAGAGAGAAACCGTTTAATCCTTCTCCTGGCCTGGGGAATGGTGCATCTCTGCAGGGCCATGGCAAGAGCAGTGTTTTACCGAGCCTTTCTCCTCCTGACCCTGGGCTTTGTGAGCCCTGGGCATCCCCAAGATGCTGTCATCCCCCACCTGGAGTAGCCTGTCCCCCTCCTCAGCAGCTCCAGCAGCTCCCACCCGGTTCTGGTGCTGGCACCCATGAGTGGCTGGTCATACTCACATGTCCCTGGCCCCAAGGATCCCTGTTTGCCAAGGGCTTAATGTTTAGCTGCTAATAAACAAGGCGTATCGGGGAGGTTTTGATGATCGGGTAGCTAAACTTTCCTGGGAGGTTTGCTGAGTCTTGCGGCACAAACAAGGCCAGGATGTGGTGACATTTTTGTCTCAGATAAAGTTTTCATTAGATGTTTCCCAGAGCAGGATTTCAGTATTGCTCCAGTTCCTACTCCCTCGCTCCTGGGCATTCCTTGAGTTGGCAATCCAGTGCTCAGCCATGTCCCATCCTGCCCAAAAGCTTTCTCTCCATCCTGGCTGCACACTGATTTATCCAAGGAGGAGTTATTTAGTGGGGTTGGATTGGTTTGGGGGGTTGGCTCCAAGCAGCTGCAAGAGAATCAAAATAAGGTTTTCAAACAAGGTAAAGGGGGAAAAGAAAAACCTTCCTTGTTGTTCTGACTTGAGAAACGAATGAATTTGTCCTTCCTGCCTTTACCCCATGGGCATTTCTTAGTCAAAACCTTGACTTTTTTCCCCAAAGGAATATGCCCTACAGCCCAGTTGAGCAGCTGCTGCCCATATCTCAGTGACCATGGGTTGCCCATGGCATGGTCCAGCCTGGAGCCAGCTTTTGCCCATTTCTACTTTGTGGTTTAGCTGAACCCATCCTGGCTTCTCCTGTGGGAGCAGAGAGGGAGGCTGGAGAATCACTCAAAGCATTTCAATCCCTAACACCCTCCTCTTACCCCAGTGTGGCTCAGCCCATTGGATTCATCACTGATCCAAACGCAAACAAATGTCATTAGAGAGGGACTTTTGGCATTCAGGTAAACACTGACCCATCCTCGCCCTCGCTCCCATACAAAACCAGCCCTGCTGGCACTGCAGGAAACTCTTGGGATGCTCCCAGTGCCCTCCATGGTAGTGGCAGCTTCTGGAAAGGCTGGGCACCGCATCTCTCCCACCCAGGGATTACACCGGGACCCGGCTGCCGGCCGGCCCGTTCCGGCATCTCGCAGCAACTGCAGAGATAATTGCCATAAGTCTAATTGTTCCTGCTGGATAACGAGTATTTGCATCATCATCCCCAGCTGCCGAGAGCATCATCTGAGTTGCTATTTCAGGGCTGGAAAGCGGCTCCTCTGAGCCAGGAATGGCCAGACCAGGCTGGATGTGGGCACCTGAAGCAAAGCCCGCACGCTGACCACAGCGCTGGTTTGCCGGGCTGCTTTGTTACTGTGCAGTTGCTGCTCAGAGTGTGATGAGCTGTCTGTGTGTTCTCTTCGTTTTTGGGTGATGCCATTGCAGGCAGCAGGGGTTTGCCACAGCCTCCCCACGCTGTTCCATCAGGCAGGCCTGCTCCGTGCTGCCAGGACACGCAGCCGGCCGGGACCGTGGCAAGCATCACTCTCTCCCTCCACGCCACGGGTTGGATGAAGCAGCCACGTGGCAGGAACTCCTGACTGGGCATTGATTTCTCCTCCACCTTGCAGAGACGAGCACTCTGCAAGACCTGAGGATCCACCACCTCAGATCGGGGCTGCTCAAGTGCACGGGGCAGCAGGGACGGCATTTGAACGAGGCAGGAGCACGGTGCTTCTCTCCCTGCACCCCATCTGGCACCTGGAATGGCTGCTGGTAATTGCTCCATGCTGCAGGATGTATTGAGCAGCCAGCTGTGGCATTCCCACTCTGCTCATGCTCACAGACATGTGGGTTTGAAGCAGCATCAGCAGAGGCTGTGCATCCCGTCCATCCCATCCCACAGCTCCCAGCTCAACCCTGGCCTCTGCACCTCACTTGCTTTTCCCTTCTCCTCCACAAACCAGCTGCAGGCAACTGGCAAGTGCAAATCTTGCTCTCAGAGCAGCACCCTTTGAATTAACCCTCCTGCCTTGGTGGCTGGAAGGGGATTGAGGACATCCATGTGGCATAAAGATGGCAGGCAAAAGGGTTTGGCTGCCAGGTTGTAACTTGTGCCACTTATGTAATACACGAGCCTCTAGAAATGAGTTTGCAAAAGAGGGTGCTGAGATTGCCTTGGGAAAGGGTGGTTTGGGGTTTGAGATAAGAGTGCTAGGAGCTGGCTGGGAAAGGAGAGAGAGGAAAAAATGCGTCAGGGCATGAAAGAGGAGAGATAAGTGACTCATCTGGGCTGGGAGCATGAAGCCAATGGCCTTCCTGGCGCCATGGGGCTGCAGGGTGGTCAGATCCAGGCCGTGACAGCCTTGGATGGAGCTGGCCCTGTGGCAAAGCCTGCTTGCTGGCCAGGGAACCCTCTGCCAAAACTGCAGAGCGCAGGGAGGAGGCAGCCCCAGGCAGGGACCTGCTCCAGCTCCTAAGGGCTGTTCAGGGAACACATGATGGGGATGATGCCCCCCAAATTCGTGCACCTGCACCCCACTCTCTGCTCCATTCCCTGCCAGTGCTGCCATCCGGGTCAGAGGATGTGGTTTGCACCAGGGCATGGGTTAGATGTTAATTTTTCACCTTTGGGAACACCGTGCCTGTCGTACCAGCTTGAGCTTTTGGGGCTGGGGTAGGTTTTGTACCGAAACCGCCTCTGCTGCTGCCCAGAGAGGTGATTTGGGTGGCCAGGATCACCCAAAGCACTGTCCTCAGCATCCAGCTGGGCGCTGGTGGCCGATTTTGCACGCTGTTTCCTAATTGCAGCTCTTCATGTTCCCTCAAAGCAAGAGGTGCAGTTTGCTGGGGGACGGGAAGTGTCGGGAGCTGCTGGCGAGGGGGCGGCTCCCGCTTTAGCAGGATCCCTTCTCCCCCACCAAACCAGCTGCTGGCATTTCTCCTGCCACCATCACGGTCCTCCTCCCGTGGTGCCACATCCGCTCGGGCATCCTGGCAGGAAAACCGGGAGCTGGCAGCGGCTCCCTGTCCTCATCCCAGCACCGCCGCACCCCTGCGAGCACACAAACACTTCTCTCCTGCCAGCTCCCTATTTGCAGCACTGTATATACAGTATAATCCACCCACGGGATATCCAGGCTGTACTTGGCTGGGAAGGACAGAACATCCTTGCGATTCAAAAGGTCAGAATGAATGTCAATACGTTGTGAGCAAGAATGCCAAATCCGCCTTGGGGACACAGGGTGCTCGTAGGGGACCTGGCTGTTGGGTGTGCTGCTGCCTAACAGCAGGCATGGGGTGCCCAAAAACCCTCTGCTTGCTGCAGGGTCAAGCAGGGCAACTATCCCTGAGAATAAGAATTCCACGGTGTGCTAACAGCTTTTGTCTGTTCAGCCCACAGGTCCCTGTACCCTCCTTCCACCCCTGGATAGTGAGGGGGTGAGCAGGTCGTGATGCCCCTTCACGACATCCTCCCAGTCTCTTCCAGTTTCTGGCTCTAAAGCACAAAACTCTGCCTCTTCCATAGGGCTCTGGTGCAGAGTTTTCTTCCCAGGGCTTGGCTGTGGATGCAGGCTGTGGTTGAGGTCCATGGGCAAAACACAGCTGTTTGCTCTGGTATCCAGAAGGCAGCAAATCCCACTGAGCGCCAGACGGGGAGAAACCACCCCCCTCCTCTTCCCAGATGGAGTGAAAGCACTGTCATTTCAAGCTGGGCTGGAGGAAGCTCGGCCTGGGCGGATGGCTGGGATTGATTTCCAAGTGACAGAGGCACTCGCGTGTCCCTTGAGCTCCGGCCCTGTGCCTAACGATTTTCCCTGCTAATAACCTCCGCTGAGCAGGCAGCAGCAGTGCAGGCACAGGGCACGGGGATGAGTGGGATCATTCAGAGCCTGACGTGGCAATGGCAGGTCCATGCTGCTCTTCCTGACATATGGATCCTTTCCATTCCTCCCCAACCCATCCCAGCGGGAGGGATCCCCATGGAGCTCACAATGCCAGCAGTACCATGCCCCTGATGATGGCCCTGTTTAATGAAAATAAAGCTTTCTCAGGGCTCAGGGAGTTTGGAGGTGAATTAGGAAATTCCTTCTTCACAGTGCCAGGGAAGCTGCCAGGAGGGTGTTTTGCAGGAGGGGTTTGAAGGCTTTGGAGCTGTGCTGAGCACAGGGGTTCCATAGTGTGTCCTCTCGGACACAGCATTCCCACCCACAGAACTGTGGAATGGTCTGGATTAGAAAGGACTTAAAAGTCATCAAGTTCCAACCCCTTGCCACAGGCAGGGACACCTTCTCTGTCCCAGGCTGCTCCAAGCCCCGTCCAGCCTGGCCTTGGACACTTCCAGGGATCCAGGGGCAGCCACCGCTCCTCTGGGAATTCTGTGCCAGGGCCTTCCCACCCTCACAGGGAGGAATTTCTTCCCAATATCCCATCCATCCCTGCCGTCTGGCAGTGGGAAACCATTCCCCCGTGTCCTGCCACTCCATGCCCTTATGCAAAGTCCCTCTCCAGCTCCCTTGGAGCATCTTTAGGCAGTGGAAGGGATTCCAAGGTCTCCGTTCTCCAGGCTGAACACCCCCAGCTCTCTCTCACCCCCAGCTGTCCCCACAGCAGAGCTACTCCAGCCCTTGGAGCATTGTCGTGGCCTTCTCTGGACCTGCTCCAGCAGCCCCACATCCTTCTTCCCTTCCTTCTCCTGGTGCAGTGCAGGGAGCAGGAACAAGAACATGAATTTGGGCGCGAGATTCTCCAAACAGAGACTTTTGGGGACACCCTCAGCTGTCGCCATGCCGGTGCTGCTGCCGAGGAGCCGTGTCCAGGAGGAGCAGTGGGACACTTCTATCCCTGCTGGAGCCGAGGTCGGGGCAGGCGACGGGAGCTGGCAGTGCTGCTCAGCCTGGCAGGGCTCTCGTGGCCCCGACCTTTCTGGCTTTGAAAACAGGATGGGAACAAGACGCACTTTTGTTTTCAGTTTGGGAGCTGGAACGGGACCTTCAGGCTGTTCCTGGGATGTTATGGCCTCCCAGCCGTGGTGGGGGTGGGGACCATGCTCTGACACCCCGGGCAGCCTCATTGCTTCTTTGCATCCTTCCCATTTTGTCCTTCGTCAGCAGATCCCAAAGCTGTCCCCAGGCTGGCTGGGGAAGCTCCTCTGGGAGCACAAGCAGGGATGAGCAGCTCTCAGAAAAAGGCTCTCATTTTCAGCCTTCAGCTGGAAACCCCCCTGGCTCTCACCACGGCTCATGTGCTGGGGAGCCCAGGGAGGTCAGGGAGTTTGTGGTGCTGCTCCATGAAAAATGTGACTGTTGCCCTGGGTAGCACAGGGCACTGAACTAGAAAACCAGCAGTAAGGAATCCAAGGTACCTTGTCTCACCTCTGAAACCCAGCTTGTGGCCAGCAAGGAGCTGCTGGCAGCAGCCCTGGACTGTGCTGTGGGGACAAGGCTGGGGACAGGAGGGCAGGGAGCAGCTGGCGCTTGCAGCAAGGCCATGCTTGTGCTCACAAAATGGAAGAAAACGGGGTTGAATCCCACATCCTGCCACGAGCAGGCTTGGCTGGTCCTTACTCGGGGACTCTGAGTCACAGAAACGAGGCACAGTGTGACCCTGCCCCAAAATCTGGAGGAACTCTGGGCAGTCTCTCCCTGCCCAGGGCTGGCAGTGGTTCACTGCTCGATACATCAGCCATGAGGTGGGCAGGCAGCAGATGGTGAGGGCATTTTGTTCCTCCAGTGTGGAAAAGGAGATTTCTAGAAGAAAAAGCGAATCCCTACAACCCCCGCTGGCAGGAGGGGACCTGGCACTTTGTTGTCACCCACCGCCAGCCCTGGGACAACCCCAAGGACAAAAAACTCAATCTCTCTGCTTCCTGGCCCTGCTCCTTATCAATCTCCCACACCCACAAATGGAGAAATAATCTGCCCAGTTCCTGTGGAAGAGATTGTGAGCGGCCAATGATGAGAAGTTGCACGGGTCCTGCCACGTTGGTGCACGTGTGGGCACACAGAGCCTCCTGCAGCATTTCCCAGAAAATCCTTGGACTGTGCCAGGAACTCCTGTGAGCCACTTTTGCTCACCCACCATGGTTTCCTGCCCCTTTTGTGTGCTGAGATCCCATTTAATCTCTTCACTGAAAAATGCATACTGACTTTTGCAGTCTTGGGCTTCCTATGGCAGTTGTCACAGCAGGGAAACGTTGGGTTTTGTTTTTTTTTAATAAAGGAAAATCAAGATTCCCATGTAATTTCTGCTATAGGGACCTCAGGAGTTTACTAGGAAAACTAAACCTGATCTCAACTGCCTGTACCATGGAAAGCCAGAGTGAGGCTTTTTGTGTGTCCTGCGGTGTTTGGGCCAAAATCTGCCCAAATCTCCCCAAATCCTTCTCCTGGCTGAGCTCAACCAAGGCTAAGTGAAGACAGGTCCCCACAGGCCAGGAGCTACTATGGGGCTGGGAACATTGGGGTTTGTAAAGGAAAGAGCTGGAAAAGGGTTTAGGGAAGGAGCGGGGACACCCAGGGCAGCTCCATCCCTGTCCCCTTTGGCCACAGTCCCTCTGCAGGGCAGGAATACCCAGCATTTCCTCGAACCCCCAAACACGACGTATTCCTGCCCTGTGTCCCCATTGCCCCGCTCAGTTCCTTTTCCTTGTGCTGACATGAAGATTCATGTAGAAGTCAGGTCAGGCACCGAATTCAGCTGGGAGCATCTGCCCTGCCAAAGGTTTGTGCCCCGAGTTGTCCCTGCACGGGTCCGGCTGGATCGGTGCCGTCCCGAGGTGCTGCAGTGCCAGCACCCCCTGCTCCAGGGTCTTGTTTGTGCCTCTGGGTGATATTGTCCCTGTGAAAAACATGATCCTTGTTTTTGCTGCCTCAGGGCTGAACCGTTGCCCTCCCCGGGGACTGGTCCCTGAGTGCTGGCAGGGATTTTTAGCCTGCCATGATTTATGGTGGAGGTGGAGCGGGACGGAGCTGTCACAGCCAGCACCAAAGGAACCCGGCATGAGGCCAGCATGACCTTACCTGGCCATGCAGAAGACAAAGCTCTGAGGTCAGAGAAGTGTCCCTTGAGGACAGCGGTGGCATCCACAGGACGGGTGACAGTGTGCATGTGTTCAGTCACCCGTTCTCGTGGAAAAAAACCAGACACAAGTACTTAAAATGCAAATTTTTGCCTCTAGTTCAGAAATTTGCTCATCTGCCACATTGCACTGCCACAGGGTACCTCAGGTAACCTGAAGACAAAGCAAGCCATGCAGAGTGGCAGCAGATGTGGTGTTGGACTCAGGGAAGTTGTTCAGCCATGGAAATACAGGGCTCCCGAGTAACTGGGATCTGGGACACCCCTTCCCCCAGGCACGTCTTCTCCTTACACCACCGCCCTCCTCTGCAGGGAGGCAGGAAGGGGAGAGGGCACAGCCAGCCCCAAGTGCCAGCCCCAAATCCCAACCACGTCTCATTCCTCGATTGTCACTGCTCCCTTCCATCCATCTCCTCCTTACCCATGCAAGATTCTGCGGCCAGACCAAACAGCTGCTCACAGGGCTGCAACCCAGATAATGAAATACATTCAATACAAGCATCTTGTCTTCTGCAGTGTTGAAATCCAAGCTTGGGTTCTCTCAGGCTGTCTCTGCCCTCCTCCTCCCTTCCTGGGTGAGAGGTCTGTGGTTGCTCAGCTCTGTTTACTAACCAGGAATTTTTCCCTCCAGCTGTTTCTTTATTTTCACTGCAAAGCAATGCAGAACCACCTTGACTGAGAGCAGGTGAAAGTCCAGCACTGATGCCTTCACCAGTTCAAACCAGCAAGGAGTTGGGCATTCTCCTGGGAGGTGGGATCAACATGAAGGGGCATGGAGAGGTCCCTGCAGTGGGATCAGGGTGCAGATTTGGAGACTGCCGTGAGCTGGGGGACACTGCAGAGGTGGGACATGTGGGGTCACACCAAAGCCAGCTCTGCCTGAGGGACTGCTGGGGACCCCTTTCCTCTGGGGACCCCAGGCAGGTTCTGGGAATGTCAGGATGGAGCTGTCCTCCTTCTAAACCTGGGACAGCATCACCAGCATCCTTCCTGGGACAGTTTGAGACAGTGGCTGGCCTTCCAAACAAAGAGCCTTTGGTGATGAAATGCCTCTTGAGCAGCTCCATACCAGACTGACAACCAGCCCGTGCTGAGGTCACGCTCTTCCAGCTGGGTCGCCACCAACCAGTGAGTTATTGCAGGAGGAAAGAGAGGATTTAACCTTAATTTATCCTTGCTGCAAAAAGCTGGGTGTCTCTCCCCTAGCCCTGAGCACGGATCTGAGGCTGTGAGACCCTCACCCTACTCTCTCCATGGCCCCCGTGCATCCCTCAGTGCCCTGCTCCTGCGAGGTCCCCACTGCCAACCCGGTGTGTGTGAGCTCGAGGGAACGAACCCCCTGCACAATGCAGACGCCTTCCAACCCTCTCCCCAGAGTTTGGGCAAACCCTGCCCCATCCCCGTTTTGAGTCCTCCCCAGGTTGGCCTTGCTGCCCGACCCAGCCGGGCAGAGGAATGGCAAAGAATTCCAGCATGCCAGGGCTGTGCCAGCCCCGTCCCAGCCACCAGTTCTGGGAAACACCCCGTGAGCCCGCAGGGCTGTGCTGGCAGGAGCCATACCGATCCCCGGGGCTGATAACAGCCTTTCACGGCTCTTAGCCAGGCTCTCTGGGAGAGGTGAAGCAGTTCAGCCTCCCACAGCCTTAAGGAGAGGAAAGGCAGGTGCAAACAGCTAAAAATTTGTTTGGGGAGAGCCAGGGCCGTGCTGTGCCAAGCGCTGTTGCGTTCACAGTGGGTATCAAAGCCGGTGTGGCACCCCAGGAGAGCCCCTTTTCGTGCCACATACCCCCCCCCACGAACATTTCCCAACTCCTGTGCTCATTTTCACCCAAATTACACTCGAGGTAGAAGTCAAAAGGCAATTTCTATGCGCATCAGGAGAATTGCTGATGGAGGATAGAGAGGAGAGACAGCTCCTGCTGAGAAAAACGCTGCAGCGTGAGCCCAGCCCTCTACCAGACACCGGAGCAGACGCCCGGAGGCCAAACTTCCTGGGAAATCTGGCTTCCTTGGGCTGGCCGCTGGGTTTGTTTTGTTCTGGGCTTGAGATACCGGTGGGATGAAAAAAAAAATGCTTTGTAAGTGTTGAATTAAAAGGATGATGCAAAAGCTGCAGGGTGCTTTGGCTGGGAAACGTGAGCGGCTCGCAGTCGGCCCCGACGGGGCTCAGGCTGTTTGGAGAACATGGGGTTTCTGCGATTAGGCTGCTCATATGACTCAATATATAACCACCAGTTACACACTAGATTTAATCTTGGGTCAAAAGTCATGGATAATTCAAACCACGCAGAAAATGTTGATCGCCTGCTCGCCGGAGCTGTTTTTTCTCTGCAATTCTTTGTTTGGGCTAAACAACCTCTGCAAAGCGAATGCAGCCTGGCTCGGGGTGAGAGTGGGGCCTGTCCTGGCTGGAGTAATCCCTGTTCTCGCTCTGGGAGCTGTCTGCTCTTCCCACATCCCGCATCCAACTCTCTGAATCTCATTTCATCTCATGCATTTGCTCTGGGAGCAAACAAGGATGATTCATGCCCTAAACTTCCCATTGGAAGCATCAGTCCTCAGCCAAGTCGTCTCACTGTTTGGGCAGTGAAGGTGCCTTCCTCACCCTGAGGGAGCAAGGTTGGGAATGCTGCTTGCCGTGTCCCTGTAGCAAGTTGGATACCTGGCTCTCTGCATTCTGTATTTCTTGTATTCTGTGTTTCTTGTTTTGGGCAGTTTCTTTCCCGACCAAGTCACAAAAACCGCTCTGGTATCCAAAAGTCACCAGCGGGGATGGTCAGGAATGTTCTTCCTGGTCGGGTTAATTGAGCAAAGGATTTCCAAGCAGGGTCTTGGAGAGATTGACTGGAAATGGAACAGCCCAGAGAAGCTGTGGCTGCCCCATCCCTGGGAGTGTCCAAGGCCAGGTTGGACAGGGCTTGGAGAGCCCTGGGGTAGTGAAAGGGAACTAGAACCCTGCCCATGGAAGGGGACTAGAACCCCATGGCCTTTAAGGTCCCTTCCAACCCAGACCATTCCATGATTCCGTGATCTTGAGCTCTGAGCCTTCAGTGTGTCCGTGGGGAGCGTTTGCTGCTCCGTGCACCCGTGAGCAGATGGCTGTCCTTTCACTGCTTTCCAGAGGCAGCATCCCTCATTTCTGGTGAGTTGCTTCTCTGCTAAAAGCTTCACTGAGCAGGAAAGGGAGAAGCCATCGTTCAGCTTTGCAGAGCAGTGTCTTGCAGGATGGTTATTTGTAGGGAATGCAGCGTCCCTTCTGCCGCTGGCGGCAGGCGTCACTGCTCGGTTATTGCACAGGGACAAGGGCCTGTCGTGGAGCATGGCTGAGCTCATCCATCACTGAACTCCTCTGTTCCTCCGTCTCCTCTCAGGTCATTAGGAAGGATGAGTGATCCCTCCCTTCCCCTACAAAACCCTTTGCCATGCAGTGACAGAGAAGGATGCAGAGCCCCTAAGAGGACAAAAAAAGCTTTTTCCCGTGGGAACAAGGAGGAGGCAGGGAAGAAACATCCAGTCCGTTTTGCAATCAGGAGGTGCACTGAAATAACCACCTCACCCAGGGCCGGGCAGGATGATGCTAAAGCCCATCTCTGGGCAGAACCTCCTGGTCCTTGGCTGCTCCTGCCTGCAGGCGCAGCTGGAAGGTTTTACCAGCAAACCAGGGATCTGAGCCTGGGGTAGAGCCAGCCAGAGCCTAAGAGGGCTGATTCCTCTTCCCATACATCTGCACAGGAAAGAGGCAAAGCCCTTGGGGATGAGGAGAGAAAGCACTGGAACAGGCATAAACAGCTTAGTAATAATACTAATGATAGCAGTTAGCACGTCGGCAGCGGTTTGCAGCGCAGAGCACTGTACAAACATTAATTAGTGCAGGCAGACAATTCAGCGATATGGTTCCCATTTTGCCAACTACCATGAGCAGAGAACCGACCATCTGCTTAAATCCTCTTTAATTTAATCCCAGGGCCTTCATAGGAAAATCCTGAGCCCATTTCAGCCTCAGATGAAACCGCCCGGGAGTGGATGGACCCTTCAGGCTCTCCTGGATCCCACCGAGGGATGTTTGAAGGGTGTTGGTGGCTGTGGGCTGAGCCTGGAGGTGGAAAACACACGGTGGCTGTTTTCTATGTCAATAAACACACGTGGTGTAGCCAGTGCACCGGTGGTTTTCCTTTAGGCACGTGTTGCCGGAGCCTTTGGGGTTTTCCAGTTGGAGATGTAAAGTTGGTTTGGGCTATTCCCATCCTTTCCTGCCCTGCCTGTGGTAGTTTTTTTATGAACAGCTGGTTCATTAATAAAAATTAAAGCAGACATCAAGAATGTCTGGGATGGGTTGAAGCTGTAACTTTAGTTAGGGGTTCAGCCCTTTGGGGTGTCTGTCCTGGCTCCAGGGACATGTGTGGCTGAGATTGCAGGCACCAGGGACCAGAATAAGCTCAAACTGCTGAAATTGGAGTATCCAGGGCTTTTTTTCCTCTAAGGACACTGCTTGGTATTGCACAGACTGCAGGAGGGTTTGGGGGTCAGCACTTGGGGCTGGGAAATAAGTTGAAGCCCAGACAGAGGAGCAGCACCCCAGAATTCCTGGGGGGAAGTGCAAATTTTGCAGGAGGGTGAGCCGGGAGGGCAAGCAGCAGGAAGCAGAGCTGTGATCACACCTCAGCACAGCAGGGCAGTGGTGCTGGGGGTGCAGCCATGCCTGGGGGGGCTTCCTGCAGCTCTCCCTTGCTCCACAGATAATTCCTAGGCTGGAAAAGAGGCAGATGGAACCGCAGGGGTTGGGAAAGGCCAATGGTCCCGCAAGGAGATCCCCTTCTCCTTCAGCAGCAGGAAAACATGTTTGCCTACTCTTAAGCTAATATTGAAACCACCGAGCTTTCCCAAACACTGTGTCTGAATTTCCCACTGCACGTGAACTCATCAGACCTACACATGGAAGAACATGCTCAGCTACAGCACAGGCTGGTTTTTCTAGGCTGATTTATCAGGATTAGTGGCTTTTTTTTCACTAGGTATAAATTTAAAAGTCAATAATGGTGGCATTTTCCTTGTTCTCTTGGCAGATGGGTCTTAACACAGAGTCAGGAAAGGTTTACAAAGAATTTAATTTTTTCTTTAGACAAAAGAGCTCCTGAATCGCTTTGTCCCTGACTGAGCACACCTCGTATTTCATCTAAATCCCTCACTGAGCTGAGCTGGACCTGCAGCTACATCACAATTATGCAGATGGTGAAATGCTTGGCTAAATCAGGGCTTTCCTCCTCTCACCATCTCCCAGGGCCTTTTCAAATGATCCCCCAGCCCAGCCATGTTTTGAGTCCAGGATGGTGCAAATGGTGCAGATAATGCTGATTTCAGCAAGATCCTCCAAGCCTGGGCTCTCTCTCAGTTTTGTCTTGTGAATGGCATCCCCAGGCAGGTCCTGCATCCCATCTCCACACCAGGTTGCCTTGTTAAGTGTCTGATTTTAATTTCTCTCAATCAGGAGCTGAGCCCGAGCAATTACGTAGTAATGAGCAATTCATCCAGGGGGAGAGTGTGGATCTAGGTTAATTGGTCTGACAACTGAACCCAAGCCTTTCCAGTTTTGCCCAGTTTTCCTTATTTTTCTCTCCTTCTACACAATCTCTGCAAAGCTCTCAGCCTTGTTAATTAAGGAGGTAACTTCACCCCAAGGGCTGTTTTGTTCTCCCCTCCCTCCTTCAAACACAGGAATTAAAAATAAAAAAAAAAAAGGCAGCAAGAATTAGCTAGTTGGGGATGAAACAACCACCTCGGAGCAGGACACAGCCGGCTGGCTCTGACAGGAGTCAGACTCTGTGGAGCTGCTGCCGTCCTCCTGGGTTTTGGGGAAACAATGCTGCGTGGGGAAAGCAGGTGCTGGGCCAGAAACACTCCTCCAGGCACGTTTGACGTGTTGCACAAGCACACTGCAAAGCAGGACTGGGTGGAAAACAGCAGGGTCCCTAGGGCTGGGTGGGTTCTGGGTCATGGCTGGGGCTGCAGTGCTGCAAATTTGGGGGGACAGGTGTAGGAGGGTTTATGGCTTCTTGGGAATACACAGCCCTAAAGGTCTGGGCACTTCTGAAAACCTTTTTGCTACAAAACGCTGTCAAAAGCCCCATCCATGGGGGGGGTCTCTGCCCTGTGGCCACACCAGAAGGAGTAGAAATGAAGCTCTGCCCTTTTTTTTGTGGACTCTTTTGGGTCTCTTTTTATGAATTCCCATTACAAAGCTGGGCTCTGCCCATGCTGGGCAGGGTAGGGACACTCAGCTCCCTATTTTCCTGTATCCCTTAGGTCTGGGCCGCCCCAACCCCACTATAGGAAGGAACTAGAGCATATTCTGTGCCTCTGTTTTCATAATCAGGACCATCGCGGGTAACCCAGAGATCAATTTTGGAGTGAGGAGATGCCAGTGATGTTGATAGTCACACGTTTCCCTGCAGACTGGTATGTCCTGCAGAGAACAAACTGGCCCTAGTGCAGGGAACCAGTCCCAAAACCTCCCCTGTGCTCTGAGGGTGGCTGAGGCTGCCGCTGGCACCAGTGCCTGTCCCCAGGAGCCACCCAGGAGCACTTTCCCTGGGATAAAAAAAGGATGTGCACAAGATACACGAGCAGGAAGCACAGCTGTGAGACTGCTCTGCTAGACTGGAAAAGGAAAGTCTGTTATAAAACAGGCACCCAAGGCATGAGTTTGCTTTTCCAGAGGCTGTGAGAGCCGGAGGGTTGGGACTGAGAGCAAAGGAGACACCTGCAAGAGGAGGGGTGGTAACACCTGGAAAAGCTTCAGAGATTGTTCCTCGGGGCTTGTGGAGTCATTGCCTGGCACGGCTGGGACTGGGAGGGGAAGGAAGCAGGGCTGGGGCGTTGAGCCAGGGGGTTCCCAGCTGGTGCCCAGCCAGGAGCCTGGTGCAGGTGGGCACGGGAAGGGTGACCCAGGGATCCCACCGAGATGGGGAGCTGGCCGAGAGCTTGGACTGGCTGCTGCCCACACCTGGATGGTGCCTTCAGCAGCGATACCACAAAAGGCTCTGGGTTGGAACCTTAAAGACCATCCAGCTCCAACCCTAGTGACAGCACTGAGCCTTGCCTGAGTGGTACCAGTGTGGCGTTCAGGTGCTTTGCAGCTCCAAAAGTCCCTTCCCTTCGCCTCCCTTCTCCTGGGAAGGGCTCAGCCCGTGCAGCAGGAGCTGCTCCTCGCTCTCGCACGTCCCCTGGCACTCTTGCCTCACTTTTACTAAACAGAAGC
This sequence comes from Regulus satrapa, assembly GCA_013396955.1. NCBI lineage: Eukaryota > Metazoa > Chordata > Aves > Passeriformes > Regulidae > Regulus > Regulus satrapa. The sequence continues at coordinate 29,034 of VWZN01007212.1, read as the reverse complement.
CAACTCCCAGCCTCCACAGCTGCTGCCAGTGCATCTCCCAGTGCTCTGGGGAGTTTCCCTGAGTGCTCTGGTGTTTTGAAGCCATCCCCAGGAGCTGTTGGGTGACTCACCAGATGGATGTGAAGGCAGCACAGGTGCTGCCCAGATGAGGCTCCCACTGGGATGGCACAAAGGAAAAATGCCATGGGCACAGAGGAGTTCACAGGCTTGATTATAACTCCAGAGACCCTTAAGTGCTTTCACCCAGTAACTGAACTACAGCCCTTCAGTTATTGCTGTTCATCTCCCTCTCCTGGATCTCAGGAAAACAGACCCAGCTCCAGCCCTGGTTACCTGGAGATGCTGAATGCAGATTCAGGGGCATGGGGTATTGGACCCAGACACAGCCAAGGCAAGTTCAACCCAAATCTGGCAAGTTAGAGTTGAAAATAGTTTGTGTTCAGGGTGAATCTGTTCTGGGAGAGGAGCCGTACCATTTCTCCAGGGCACCTTCTCCATCCCAGGATTATTGCTGGCATCCACCAGCTCAGGAGGACTGGGCAGGTGAGGCATAGGGATGAGCTCAGGGTGGTTGTGTGGTGTGCAAGCTCAGCTCCACTGGTCTCTGCCCATGGTGTGGCCTGACACCAGTGCCCTCCCCTATGACGGGTGTTTACAGAGCTGGACAGGATCCCTGGAGCCCTTGTGTCCACGTCCCTCTGGCTGCAGGACACCGGGGTTCTGCGAGGTCGTGGTCAGACCCTTCCCCCAGCTGCATCCATGAGCTGGGGACCTCCAGGAAAAAGCCATGAGCTGGGAACCTCCAGGAAAGAGGCGCTGGTGGGATGTTGCTGGCAGGTTTGGTGGTTGGTGGGAACAGCAGGGAGGTGGCCTCGTGCTCGGGGTTGCTGGTCCCGGCGGTGCCCCGAGTGCAGCGTCAGCTGGATTTTGGCACCTCTGAGCCCTGGCCCCTCACTGCCCACAGTCCTGGCCCCAGGGAGGCAGGGAGAAGGTGGCATGCTCACGTCTGAATACAACATGTTCCCCAAGCATGTTTGTTAACATAGTCACAAATAAACATTTTGCAAGATTTTTGCCAGGAGGGCGGGCTTAATGTGTGTGGAGCCTTGAAGGACAGGAGAAAGCCAGTGCAGCCTATCATGTGGGCTCTGCTCTGGCCTCCCCAGCACTGCTGCGGCGAGGAAAGCTAATTTCTCTCTGGAGAGTGCATTACTCAAGTCCCTGTGCACAAACTGAGAAGCAAATCCCATTAATCCAACCAGGAGGGAAATAATATGGTGCTGGGGGAGAACGGAAGGGCGAGCAAAACCCATCAGGAACCACCCCAGTCCCCCTGTCCCCCCTACTGGCAGATCTGCCCCCACTCTACTCCCCAAAACAGGCTCCAGTTTCAGAGTGAGCAAAAGGAAAAGGCAAATGTTCCAGCTCTTTGGGGGATTTCAGGCTTTCGGGGGCAGGATGAGCAATCTCAGCCCAGGGAGAGCTGTGGGATCCCAGGGGGAAGCAGGGCCAGAGCTGAGCAGGGGAAGGAGGAATGCCCTGGGCTGTCAGGGGCCTTCAGCCTGTGATTTTTCCAGGGACATTTTCTCTATGGACCCTCTAGGTGCCTAGTTCATCTTCTAACCCAGAAGTCGTTCATGTTTCTGCCCATCCCATTCTCTGCCCCATCCATCTGGAGAGAGAGCAAGTGGCTGGGAGGAGGCTCAGCAGCTGCTGGAGGCCACCCCAGCGCATCTCCCCATCCCTGGGAGCGTCCAAGGCCAGGTCGGATGGCGTTTGGAGCAACCTGGAGTAGTTGGAGGTTGTCCCTATCTAGGTTGCAATGAGGTGGTTTTTAAGATCCCTTCCATTAAGAACTTTCCCAGCCAGCCCAAACCATTCCAAAATTCTTTGGGTTTTTTGGGGTTTTTTTTGTTTGTTTTTTTGGTTTTTTGTTTGTTTGTTTGTTTGTTTGTTTGTTTGTTTGTTTGTTTTGTTTGGGGTGGGTTTTTTGTTTGTTTGGTTTTTGGGTTGTTTTTTGGAGGGGCTTTTTGGGGGTTTTTTTTGTTTGTTTTTTTTCCTGGTGCCTGCAGCCTCGGTAGCCCCCGGTGCATGTCCCGGTCCCGGTAAATCCGAGTGTCCGGGCTGCAGTGGCCAGCGGGAGCGATGCAGAGGCTCTGGAGCCTGGGCTGGGCCAGCCGGGAGGGCTGGGGGCTGGCAGGAGGGCTGGCACACGGTGGTGCTGAGCGAGGCTGGCGGATCGCACTCGCGATCCCACAGTCCCCTCTAGTGGAAATTCCTCTTCCCTCCACATGGATGTCCTGCCCTGCGCTGGCACCGCCGGCCTCCAAAGCCTGGCCCCAGCGATCCCGGGCCACCATCCTGCATCTCTACCCGAAATGGGCACGGTGGCAGGAGCAAAGCCCCATCCAGCCGCCTCCAGCTGCTCCATCTCTTCCTCGTCTCCTTCCCCTCCTGCGTGTTTGGGTGACTCATCCTCCCTCCCTCCCTCCCGCCCCGTCCCCTGCCCTGGCTTGGTCCCACACCACCCGCTGCCCTTGCGTCAGGGCTGGCCCCGCTTGGCCCCTGCATTCCTGGCTCTCCCCTCCGCTGGGATTTCACACTGCTCGGAGTTGTTTGGGCAGTGGCCAACATGAGAAGGAGCTAATGAGCCCCCGAGTTGTGACTGCTTCCGAGGATCCCGGGGCGAGCATCGCTTGCAGCCTTGGCCCAGCCTGGCCTGGGGAGAAGTGGGATGATTTCAGCTGGGAATGCCCTGAGGGGGGTGGGTGTTTGCACATTTGTCCAGCAGCTCCTGCCCATGGGAAGGGTGCAAAGGCTCCCATGGTGCCCCTCCCATAGGCACTGCCCTGTGCTCAGGGCCAAGGCACCACCATCTCCTTACCCCTCCTCTCTGCCTCTGCCTGCTTTGGAAACTGCTTATCACCTGGAATAGATGTGATAGCTGCAACTTGAGGCTTTTCAAGGGACAAAAAGGCACACAGGAGAGCGTGGGAGAACAGACACAGCTGCAGACCGGGAGTTCATCGTGCTCCATCAGGATGCAGTCCCCCCAACTTGCCCCATCTTCTACTGGAAACGTGACCCTGGTCCCAGTGGCACCATCCAGCAGCCCCAGCTCAGGGCAGAGCTGATGTCAAACCCTCTGCCTCCATCCCTGGGCCAGGGAAGGACGGGGTCTCCTCTGGAGAGCTGGCACCTCCAGCACAGGGCAAGGGTAGTGGGGATGGAAGAGGAGCTGTGGCCCATCACTTGCTTCCAGGAAGCCCCAAAAAGCAGCTGGAAGGACACAGGGGTGCTTGTTGCTAAAGCAGCCCTGGAACAGCTTTATGGGCCCCACAGCAGCATCCTGGGGAGGTGTACACCGTTCAGGTGATGCCGTTTGAGCTGGCAGCTGAATCCCCTTGCTGGCCAGGAGTCCTGTGGTGTCCCAGCTCCAGCAGAACTACACCTCCAGCTCACAGAAGTGATCCTGGTAACACCTTTTGTCACGTCCTGGAGCCACACCAGTACAAGGAACACACGATCACGTTCTGTCCTGTGATTCTGATTTTCCCAGCCCTGCTGGAATGTTCCCTCAGTCCTCCCTCCCTGGCTCTGGTCCCGTGTGTCCAGCTAGGCTACGGCATTGCTCACAGCATGCAGGTTCTGCTCATGGACAGGGATTCTCATGGCACAGCCCCACAGCAGGCAGGGGAGTCCACAGACACCTCCCAGCTTGGGTGTGTGGATGTGGAGCAGCCAGCAGTGATGGATAAGGCAAAAAATCCCAGGGAAGGTCAGCCCATGACAGACCCAGCCCCTTTTATAGCTTCTGCTCTGTGGCCCAACAGGACACAGTCTTCACAGCTTTATTTATTATAAAAGATCTTTAGGAAGATGAACTGTACCCAAAACCACCCCTTGGCTTTATTTCTGCCCACAGGGACTGTGTCTAACAGGGTGATGGCACTGCCAGGGCAGCAGGGCTGGTTCCAGGTTTTCTGGACAAGGAGACACTCCCAAACCTGGACGTGGAATTCCCCCATCCCACACAGAGCCACAGCTGGGAAACTGCAAAGCCCAAACTCCATTTCTAGGCAGCTGGATGTCAGACAACCCAGTGTTTATTGCAGCACTCCTCATTTGCCTCGGGTTTATAGATGTACATTCAAAAATAAAAGCTCTGTGTATCTCAGCTGGACACAGGCTGATCCGTCAGTGATGGAGTCACCTCCCAGACACGAGTGTGGGAGCAAACAGTCCAGCTACCAGCTCAGGATCTCTGTGCATGCAGTTGGAGCCTCAGGCATGAGAAACTCCAGCTCTGCTTTCAAGTATATTTGGTGTGACCCCACACGGTCTCTCTGGCATCACATCTCACCACGGGGAAAAGTCCTGCTGGCCCCACAGAGCCACATCCCTGGGCTCTGCCCTAGCCAGGGGGAAGATGACAGGTTTGGGCAGCTGCTGGAGCAATGTGCCAGCTTGTTTTTGGCTCAATGAGCAGGGAGAAGGCTCTGAGGAGCTTGGGCAGATCATATTTACATGGTACCATTAGGAAAAAAAACCAGCTTGGACCCCATGAAGTCACCCTGGCTGCAGAGAGGGGCCAACAGCTGGTGGAGGTCTGGTGGAACCGAGGGGCTCCTGATGTTCAGCAGCTGCAGCAGCTGCCCATGGTGCCCCCTCCAGCCAAGGCAGCTCTTGGCCAGCAGGCTGCACCTCAGGCAGCTGCACATCCCAAATAGACCCCTCCAAACTAAACCCACCACCCAGAGAAGCACACAGTGGTTTAAACATGAAAAGAAAAATGAAAAAAAAAAAAAAAGAAAGAAAAAATGATGCTTGTGGTATATAAGTCCCACTGTCCTGGGGGCAACCATGCTGACTTTGTAAACTCCATCCATCCCAAGAAACAGGGCAAGCCCCAAGTCAACACTGCATCCCTGGCCCTGCAGCACCCAGAGAAGGCACAGGTTCCAAAGCACCAACTCCAGAGCCCCTCCAGGTCCTGGATACAGGAGGGGTCTGGCTGCCACTGCTGAATGAGGATATTTGTTGGTTATGTAGCTTTAAGTTCATGCACTTTTGCTGATGGGGGCTGACAGAAGAGGGGAGAGGCAAACCAAAGGTGTGAGGATGGAGCACAGGTGGCAAACCCTGGCCAAGCCCTGGCTACCGCCTCTGCCTGAGGGGTTACGTGTCCAGGTGGGGAATTTCACTGCTGCAGCCAGCAAGTCCTTGGGCCGGGAGGGCAGAGGGATCCTGGACAGCGTGGGGACACACAGCAGCCAGGGCCGAGGGCCTCTGTGGTGTCAGCAGTGACACACTCAGCTCATCCCTGGGGCTTTGCCTGGGGTGGGCCAGCACCAGCTCTCAGCTGGGACAGCCGGGCTGTGGCTGCCCTGTGGCAGTGCCACAGGCAGGGAGGGAATGCCAGGCTCTCCCAGCAGCTGGGATGTGTCTCTGAGGCTGGAGAAGCAGCAGCAGCAGCTTTCTCATACCAGACAGGTCGCTGAAGTTCAAGGCCGGACTGGTGTGAGCTCGGTGAAGCAAAAATGAGACAAACACGGGAGGAAGAGGCTGTGGGCACAGCTATGCCAAAACCACCCCTCTTGGAGCTGCCCCTTGGTCTAAACCCTCCCTTCTTGGTGGCAAACTGCAGCTTCCCAGCAGCGCTGGCTGCTCCCAGAGCTCAGCAGCCCCTGCAGTGTCCCCTGGCAGAGGTGGCTGCTACAGCTGCGTGTGCTGTGAGCCCTTTGCACCAGCCAGGCACTGAACACCTCTCTGCAGGGCTCAGAACCAGGCCAGGGGGGCTGGCAGCACGCTCTGTCCCCAGACATCCAGAGCTGGAACCGTGGTGGAGCTGCAGAACAAACTACCCTGTGATACGGCTCGTGGGCACCTCTCGTGGGCTCCCGTGCTGGTTTCAGCCAGGGCAGAGTTCATTTTTTTCACAGCAGCTTGTGTGGGGCTATATTTTCTGTGAAGAAAACGAACTCTACCCTGGTTGAAACCAGCACAGCTCCCCAGCCTTTAACAGCAACACCCCCCTTTTCCTTGCAGTGAGAACTGCAAACAGCATCCATGGATGTGCTTGTGACAATCCTGCAGCAACACAGCCCCAGCGTGGAGAGCTTGGACAGCACCTGCCTGCTCTCCCTGCCCTTCCAGCCACCCCCGTCCCCAGATCCAGGCACTGCCAGGACCTCCTGAGGCAGCTCCTTGGGATGAAACCCTGCAAGGATTAAGCAAACCACACGCATGATCCCTGACCATAACGGGGAGGGGAGGATGGAGGGCTGGTCTGTGCTGTGCAGTGCACCAGGCAAGGGCAGTGACACGCTGAGGGTGACCCTGTCCATCAGAAACACTGGGCTGGCCCTGTGGGGGGTGCAGATGCAGCACAGAGACCCCGGGAGCCAGTGGGAAAAGCCCCCCAGGCAGGCTGTCAGGTCCACAGGCACAATCCTGCCCTTGCTCCCTTGTGGCAGGGCTGGGCTGGGGTCTGTTTTTCAAGTCCAGGTGACTGTGGCACTTCAGCTCACCCTCCTCTTCCTCTCTGCAGCAGGGACAGAGTCTGTCTGTCTGTCCAGCCGTGGTTCTGGCCTCCAGCAGGACTCCACACGGACACAGGCAGGTGGCTGCAGCCCCAGGTGGCTGTGAGGGCTGGTGTTTAGGTGGCCTGGCCGGGTGGGAGGCGTTTGCTGTCCAGAATGGCCTTCCAGTCATCAGACCAGGAGTGCAGCCGGCGGCTGGGGGGCTTCAGCTGCAGGTGTTTGTTGTGGCAGGCAGTGAAAAGCACGTGCTCCCACGTGGGGTTCTGCTCTGCCCCTGCAAAGGAAGGAAGGTCAGTGGTCTGGACAGCTCTGTGAGACACTGAAGTTGATTTTACTCCAACATGAAGACCCCAAAGTTACAAAACACAAGCAGAAAGACCAACACCCATCCCTGGCTGCCTCCAGTCACTCCTTCACCCCTCACCTCTTACCTGTTATATCAGGTCTGTCATCTATAAGCAGATCAGCAGAAACCACGGTCTTATCTCGTGTCAAAACAATCTGCTCAAGAAATTCTGGGCCAAAGTGCTTCTCCACCCAGGCATACTGGAAGGCAAGAGAGGGCTGGTGAGCTCACAGAAGGCTGATGGATGGGGCAGGGGGTGCTTGCTGGAGCAGAAGCAGCCTTGGCTCCCACACAGGGAGGATAGCTCTCTTAATAAGTTCATTAGTGGGATGGATTTGGATGCTGCTGGAGTAAAAGTCCTTTGAAAGCCAAGCAGCTTTTGATGTCATGATGAAAGACTAAGACCAAGAACCTCAGTTCATGCAAATGGATGGGACAGGTAAATTTTACAGCCAGAGGCACGCAGGGGTCAGGCACCTTTCACTGGGCAGCGTGGACAGGAGGGGGAGCTGAGATTTGGGCTTGCTCACCTTCTCATAGGGGCAGTACCGGTACTTCTTGATTGGACTCGTGCAGATGAACACATCAGTGCTGCCACGAGGAGAAAAGCAGGGGCAGAGTGTCATCCTGGGCCAGAGCAGGCAGCAGCCCAAAGCCAACCCCCCAACCACACACAGATCAAACGGATTTAAGACATTAATCCCTCGTCTCACAGAATCCCACAGCACAATCATGTTCCCCTTTCCACAGCCTTTGCTGGGAGCAGAGAGCTGAAGGGAAGAGGCTGCACAGGGCTGATGTTCTAGGTGACTGCTCCAGGAGTCAAAGCCCTCTCTCCCCTCCCTTCCCTGATGGCTGGGAGATATTTATTTTTAATGCTGTTGTTGTATCAGCACTTCTGCTAAGAGGTGGATGTGAAAACACAGCTGCTCCTCTGTCCATCCCCACACGCCACGGGCAGCTTCATACTCACTCTGCCAAATTTGCCATTTGCTTCACAGCTTCCACAGCCCCAGGGAGAGGATCCAGATCAATGAAGAAGTTCTTGGATTCCCAGATGCTGATGGCTTTCTCCTGCGAGGGGAAAGCAAGCAGTTACTGCACTGCTTGCAATTTTCCCTGCATGTGCGTCCTCCTCACCCGTTGCTAGGACAGAGGATGGGACAGGGAGAACAGTGGGAGCACCAGCTCCAGTCCCTCCTGCTCTCCTCCCCTTGCCTCTGCGGGTGCCTCTGCTCCCCACCCACCAACCTGCACCCACCCCACGCGATTCAGACCGGAGATGCTCTGGACCAGGCTTGGTTTTGCCTCTGCAGCCCCAGACACAGAGGGAGCTGCACGTTCCTGTAAGGCCAAACACCAGAGATTATCCAGATCTGAACCAAACCCATCCAGAGGGACAGATCCAGTGGATCCAGCTGACCTGGCCTGGTAGCCCTGCTGTACCATGATGCTGTTCAGGCACAGATGCTGTCTGGCCTATTTGCCTCCATGAGATCACTTAAAATAGCAGCCAGGCTGCTCTCCCAGGAGAAGTACGTTACAGGATAAAGCACATGTCAGCTTGAATGCAGATGCTCTTCCTCAGGGAAGCCTGGACAAGCTCTAGCAGGCAAACAGAGCAAGGATTTGAAACACAACATCCAGGACTGGTATGGCACAGGGAGAACACAGAGGAGACCACGGGGAGCAAAACCTTGGGGTGAGGGCAGAGTCCAGGGGCTGCCTGCAATGGGCCCAGCACAGCTCTAAGGAACAGCAGCCCCTGCCCTGCCTCAGACAGGTTATCAGCTTGTCAGGTGCCAAGGAAAGCAATTATTTTGCACAAACACCATGTCCTCGGGGAGGAGAGCTGGGAAGAAGCAGAAGCAGCCCAGCCCCGATGTTGTTGTGCAGCTGACGAGCTGCAGATACAGAAATGCCTTCAGGCACCATGGCAAGAACAGCCAGCCTGAAAGTTTGCCACGGGGCCATGCAAACATTCAAACTCCAGTTAATCTGCCTCAGACTGGGCAGTAGTGGCGGTTTAGTTTTAGGATATTGTCTGTAATTGCACAAGAGACACCTGAGAAATGCAGCACAGCACTTCAAACTGCACTGAAGTGTTTCCTTACAGCAGCACTTCCGCAGCTATCCCGCTTCCAATTATGCCAAAAAGCATTTTGCAATCAAGCTTGAGGAGGGAAGAACTAAGCTCACCTTGAGGAAAAGACCCACTCCACTCCCAGAGCCAGAAAAATTCTCTGTGGCATCATGACCAGCATGCTGTCCAGCAGATGGAAAAATCCCCCGGGCTGGGAATCCCACCATGTGCCCCGACAGACCCTCAATCCCAGTAAGGAATTTCCCTGCCTGTCCTGGGCTCTCCATCCTTCCAGGGCTGTTTGCTCAGCGTATTGCTGAACTTTCTCCCTTTCAGAGTTGGGACCTGCAACTCGTTGGACTCTTTGGCTCCTATTTTCTGCTCCCTGAAGCAGGTCAGTGGTGCTCTCTGTCAGAGACTGGAATGGCCCATGTGTCTGTAGCCATAGAGCAGCTCCTACTCACTTTAGGTCCCTGGAACCTCAGGACTGCCCTGAGGTTGGTCTCTGCAATTCTTGCTACTTGTTCAGCCCAAGGTTTTTACATGATCACAGCAGACACGAGATGAGCTCACTTCATTTAACACATCCAAAGCAGTTACGATCAAGAAAGAAAAAAAAAATTGTTATCATGTGTTACCCCTGCCAAACTGTGAGCAGCTGCTTTACTGCACGAATTAGGTCCTGCACTTCCCCTTCACCATTCCCAGCCAGAAAGGACACTTTATTCCTTCACCTCATCATGTTGTTTAGGACTTTGCCCATGGGAGAGCCCTGGACCTTATTCCCACTCCTTTCCCTGTAACCATCGTACTCCTAACAACAGGAACACTTTTATTTACCGTAACACATTTCAGGCGGTGCAACCTCAACCCATGGATGAGACCACAGACATCCACTGGGATGGGAAACTTGTAGAGGCAGAAACCAACTCTCTACAGCAGTCAGCCTGTTGCTGAATGATAAATTACAGCGTAGAGAGAGCTTCTGCTTTTAAGCTTTAATTGTTAAACTGAATATAATAACTTCTGGCATGGGAGGGCTTAGGTTGTTTTAATTTTAAGTAAGCCCTCAAATGAAGCATCAGCGTGATTTGTGCTGATCTGCTCTGCTGCATCCCACCCCTCCCATTGCTCTAGAGGAGCTAAATAACCCATGCAGGAATGGTACCAATCCACACGGCCAAATCAGAGCTAGAAAAACCCAGCTATACAATCTGGGGTATTCCAAGACAGATGTTCTGAAATACCCCCTTTTCCTTGCATCCGTCTCTGTCCAGGCATGGAGAGAAAAAGCCCACTGGGCCATCTGCTCAGCCTGGTCTAGTGTAAGATGTCCCTCCTCAGGGCAGGGGGTTGGAACGAGATGGTCTTTAAGGCCCTTATCAACCCAAGCCATTCTAGGATTCTAAGAAAGACACAGACATGCATGAAAAAAGCTGGGTTTCTGGGGGAAAAAAATGCATCGCTGGAAGCCATCCTGTGCTTTCGTGGGAGCTTTTTGGTGGTCCCCACAGCCCTCCCCAGCGCTGCTGCCCCCATGACCTGGGGGTCAGGGGGGTCCCTGAGGCCAAGCTCTGACCACAACAAGCCCACGCGCGGAGCCGGGGGAAGCAAAACTCACACTCAGCTCGGGTCCCAGGCGCCCGTACTGCTCCGACACCCAGAAGCCCCTCCGGTCCTCCAGGGCAATGTAGGGCTTGTCGGGGTACTTGGCCCTGAATTTCTTGAGGAAGCCTCCCTCGAAGTCAGCCAGCACCCCGTCCATGTCCACCAGCACCCGCAGAGCCCTGCGGGACCCCGCTGTGGGGCCGAGCCCCCTGCCCAGCCCGGCCAAGGGGCCGCAGCGCCGGGGCCGCAGGTGCAGGAAGCAGCTCAGCAAAATC
>VWZN01007211.1:245339-256406 GCA_013396955.1 Regulus satrapa | reverse complement strand
CAGAAGTTTCAAAAGTTTAGGCCCACTGAAATCAAACAATTTGCAAAATTAACACTTCATAAATTTACGTGAGTGTCTCTCCAAGTAAGATGTTTCAAGAGTGTCAAGTCCCATACAAAACAGAAACAGGAGACCTCAGTGTATTACACTCACAATGGCCAAAATAGCTCCTTGCATGTTTATTTGTCTTCATGAGTCAAATCAAACACACATTTCAACTAAACATGCCTGAAACTTTTGCAAACATTTGGGCTTCATCTCTTCCTACAAGGAGACATAAAATAGGGCAGAAGGTAAGAAATAGTGGAAATAACATCTGAAGATGAAGAGGGAATCTGGCATTATCAACCTCTACTTCTGGTTCTCATATTTATTTCTGGTTTGAAAGGTTCTTTTACAACTATTGCAAAAAATTGCAAGAGGGTAACATCAGTGTCAGTATAAAACTGTTCATCAAAGCCAGTAACATGCTCAAGCACCTTCTAATAGAGGTAATGAGCGCTCCAAGGCTAGGCAAGAGGTAAGACAAATTCCAAATATCTCAAAGTACATCAACACTTACTGACTAGTGACAGAAGGGGACTACATCGATGCTTCACAACAGGTCTTGGTGATCAAGAGTAGACAAAGATTATTGAACACATTTTCATACATTAAATCGGTATTTAGCTACTTAGTTTAGAGCACCTGGGTCACATATGAGAAGATTCTAAGTCTCTGTCACAAGATGGGAGAAGACATCAGATCTGAAATATGGACACTAAAATCTGTCTTGAATTATTTGTCACAACCTCTTTTTCAGAGGCTTTTCATTTACATAACGAGCTAATTTCAAATATCAAATCACTAACCACACTGAAGGAAAGTATTTCAGAGAAGCCTTTGTGGCTGGGGGAACAGCTCAAGCATGAAATAAAATCACCTGCTGTTGTACAGAGGAGGGGACATAATCCCTAGGGGAGCTCTGTCCAATTCCAAGCAATGCAGCCCTATGCATCTCTTCTCACTGCTCTAGGCTAAGAGTGTGCTAGATTTCTAAGTGTGTGCCAGAAATCTCCAGGAGGAGCTGACAGCTCTCTCCACCTTCCCAAATGCTCAAGGTAACATCAGCAAATATATCACCTCAGGATAGTGAAAAAGCTTAGAATCAGATGGTAGGACAGACATGGTCAGTTTTAAAGAATAGTTCTGCTAAGAGAGTGATCAGGGCTTTAAGTTTTTCCCTCCCTCCTCAGGTATCACACCTGAAACACAGAACAGAAGAAAAATACACCAAGGACACTGCCTTATAAGTAAAAAGTGCAAAAGGAGGTAACAACTCTTGCAAAAACATCAAGTCACAAAACTCAAATGCTAACAACAACTAAAGAATGGTAAGAAGCTGGTACCAGGCATCTGAGAAGAAGGCCTCAAAAAATGATGACATTTCATTGAACAAAACACAAATGTGAGCTTATAAATAGATAGTATTCAGACACTGACTGAAAATCCACGCAAGAAACAGAAATAACCTTCACCAGAACCGGTCAAGACAAACACTGGTTGTTTGGAGCACAGCATTTAAACTCAGTCACAGGCATTACAACAGCCAGATGAGGTCTTGCTTCTACTCTGTTCTCACTAATGCTCTTTCAAGATTCAAAACACTGTAAAAACATGGATATTCTGTGGCCCAACAGGTTGAGTCCCAGGAGTGAGAGAAATTTTTCAGTAAGTCTTCTAAACTAAGAGATAGTAAAATTACAGATATTACTGAACCCTGTTCAAGTCCTTTATAATTTGATAAACTAAAAGTAAAACTACCTATTTTTAGAAAAACTAAGAAACCCCAACACTTGTTTTCTAAAGCTCCTTTAGCCTTCTAAAACATTACTTCCAGTTATGTTAGAGAGACCTGTAATAAAGTGCGTTTAAATTCTTTCTATCTATTTTAACTCCATCCCTATAAAATACCTGTCTGGTGATCGTCTTGACCAACGTCCTCTGTCAGATTCTGCAAGAAACAGGAATTATACAGTTAAACAAGATGGTGATCTTCATTCTTCTGTACTATTTTTAACTTTTACTTGGCATTAATATTCATCCTAATTGCTTAAGAAACATCTACCTAAGATCGTAGCCTTTGTGTTTTTAGTTTGTATTTATCTAAAAAGTTACCCTTGGAAATTTATCTAAAAAGTTCAAGTAAATTGAATTTGAGAAATATTTGCGTTTTTTTTCAATCAAAAGCATATCAAATTATTTCAAGAGCGGAAATAACTACCATTAGGTGAGGAATTTGCATTATTGTATTGAACAATTCCACCAATAAATGCAACATTAGAAAGACTGAATTTACCATTTAGCACAGAAATGGCTCTGCTTAAGGATAAACACATATGTTCTAAAGAAAACTGATTAAAAACCAATGGAAATCTTGGAAACAAGTTACCCCCTTCTGCAGGCAGGGTCTTTTCCACTACATTTGCAGTGTACACACAGAAGCTGTATCACCATTTCCAGCAATGGTTGCAGTAAAACAAATGTAAATACACAGCACATCAGCAGGAAGTCTCGAAAAAAGCTTTATTTTACTTTCTGCATGGGTGTAAGAGGACAGCTTGCTCATTCAATATGTTTTCCAGAACTGTTGGAAAACGGGTAACTATGATGATTACCATCACCTAATATATCCAAGAAACCTTCTTGTATGGAGGCAACATCCAAATTCAATGTTCAAACAAAGCTCAAACTCCACTCTGACCTCTGGAGTATAATCTTTCACCTTTTACTAATACTGCTTATCTCCTCACCAATTCAAACCCAACAGCCTTTCATACAACAAGGCAGTTATAATTTTTAGAAGCATAATCACTTAATGATTTCAATCATGAAATATTCTGGACTAAAGCCCTAGCTATTCTGCAAAGTGAAAATGGCAAGTCATTACCAGCCTATTGAGGGTGTGGTAAATCTTGTGAATATTTGCCAGTGTTGATAGATGAGAATTCAGTTGAAAATCTAGAGGAGGAAAAAAAAAAAAAAGTTTTAAACTTCTGGTTTCCAGAGGCAGCTGTCACCTTCTTCCTATGTTCTGGCTACTTAATAAAATCATCACAGAACTATAAAATAAAAGTCATCTCAACACTTATCCAGCACTGATATTTTCAACACTTGACTAGAGTAACTGAAATCTGCAAAAATATATCCTACATGTGCATTTCTCTTAGGGTATGGATGACCCTCAGCAGAACAGAAGCATAGCTAACTATAGATGAATAAAATAAAAAAACCCAACCTTTTTTTCCTTTACTGTGGGAATCATTATCATTTCCACATTACCCAATCCTTCTGTCGAATCTATTCCAAAACCAAGTTAAGTACCATGTAACATTCTAAAATCATTAATAAAAATCCTCGTTCTTAAAAAATCCGATTTTATTAATAAATATGTATTTGCCTTCATACTAATTCCCTTGCAAAAATAAGCGACTAGGATACACTTGCCCAATTGAAACATGGCTTTTTAATAACAAACCAAAGGTTACAATGCAGCAGCTGTTAAGACAAGAGCCAAAAAAACTGATAATAAAATATTCTGACACTTCTTGGAAGAAACCATAGCATCGATGTTAATTTTGCTTCCACGCTCCAAATATAAAACACTTGGGTTTGCTTCAGTTGCTAAAGAGCAACAAACTAATTTTTCTCTATTCTTCTGAATTCCCTATTTTTGCTAGGAACGTGGCGAGAACAAAAACTGGAAAGTAAGTAATTTACAAAAGAAGAGCTGAGATCCAGCCAGACAGCAGGCAAACCAAGAAGAATCTCAGAAGCTGAACACAAACCAGCCGAGAAGGCTTAAAGACAGCCAACTACCATAGAATCACTGAACAGGCTGCTAGAGCTTTTTCCTGCATTAAGTGCTCAATAAAGATCCATTTTTGCTAGTCAAACAATAAAAGCAGAACCATTCTGCAAGAAAAAAATATAATCCTGAGTTTTTTAGTCAACCCTCAAGTCATATAAAGCAATGAGAAAAAACAAGAGGAGAGGGGGGAAAACAAGGATGAGGACAACGGGGAACATAAACGCCATTCTGAGGAGGGCAAGATTAAAAGAGAAGATTTGATTTGTTAACTGGTAAATCAGACTAAATTTTCTAGAATATGAATTTTACAGTTTTCCTTGCTGCTTAACCTAAAATCTACAAAGAACATGAGTCATTAGAGAAACCAGTTATATCTGGAAGTAAGAAGCTGAGAACAGTAAGCAAGTTTTTATTTATTCTAATCTAATATTAATTTTAGATAGCACTCGTAAAAATGGCTGAAAAAATATTCTAAAATTAGTATTATATATATATAGGTATCACCTTTGAAATAAAATATTCCTAGGCACTTCAAAACACATAGTTCATGCCAGTGTATTTTACATGTCCACTGGAAATATCTGTAAAATTTTAAGTTGCTGCTTCAGAAATAGGTTACATAATTATGATGGACTTAGCAGGGTTATACAAATATATTTTCCAGTTCTTACACAAGAAATATCCCACCACACACCATATGAATATGGAGGACCGGAGTCCAAAGTTTTCTTTCTTTCACAAGGGAAGTTTGCACAGTGTACAGATATTATCTAAAACTGAAACCAGGTTTCTTCTACAGCTATAAAGGTAAATGGAAGCAGCGCCCATTGAATTAGGGAAGATAAATTACAGCTCAGGTTATTCTCTAAATTGGTCAGTGGGTCCGTGTTTGCTTTATTTATATCTCAAGAATGATATACAAAGTCTCCAACACCACTGTGAAAAAGCCTATATTGAAAAAACATGTTTTTAAGAAACAAAATCCAAAAAATAACACCTCCCATGCTCAAATAACACTACCTGTGAAATCAGCAAAAACAGCACTGATCAACAGGGGTCAAGATGGCTGCAACTGTATTCTTCAGGAACACCCTCTCCCCTCCACCTCCCAAACTTTCCTCACATGCTTATGCAGCCTCCAAAGTCGTGCCTGCTGATCCTCTCGGTCAGCCCACTACACTTTGAATCTTCTCCACAAAATAAGCCTGCCAGCCCAGTGCTCTGAATCAGATCACCAAGGAGCTGCAACACCAGCTGAGTTAGAGGGAGAAACAGGAAAGGCCTTCTGAAAGGGGAGCACGACAGCCTCCTGTGACAGCAGCAACGTGTTAGAATTATCCACCTGTCCATCCCAGCACCTCCACTATGAGAGGAGAGATACATCACCTTAAGCTACACACTCAACAGCTGATTCTATGGGCTTTACACAAATATTGCCATCAGGTGTGAAGCTATTTTTCACCTGAAGACAAGAGTTTCAAAGCACATGAATTGTTAATTTTTTTTTCCCTCCAGCTCTGAGGTCCTCAGCACAGGAAAGACATGGACTTCTTAGAGCACGGTCACAAAGACAACTGGAGGAATAGAACACCTCTCCTATGAAAAAAGGCTGAGGTTGTCCAGTGAGGAGAAGACTCCAGGGGGATCTTGTAGCACTTTTAAGTGCACTTATAGTACTTTAAGGGAACTTTCCAGAAGAGCACAGTAGTGACAGGACAAGGAGGAAAGGCTTCAAACAGAGTAGGCTTAGATTAGATATTAGTAAGAAATTCTTTACTGTGAGGGTGGTGAGACCTTGGCACAGGCTGCCCAAAGAAGTTGTGGATGCCCCAAGCCTGAAGTNTTTACTGTGAGGGTGGTGAGACCTTGGCACAGGCTGCCCAAAGAAGCTGTGGATGCCCCAAGCCTGAAGCGTGAGGCTGGATGGGGCTCTGAGCAACCTGGTCTAGGTGGAAGGTATCCATGCCCATGGCAGGGGGATTGGAACTCGATTATCTTTCAGGTTCCTTCCAATTCAAGCCATTCTAAGATTCTGACATACCACACAGTTTATTGAGCTTGAATCAGAAGAAGGAACTTGCTTGCTTTGTAAATACTGAAAGATGATATGTGGAAAGTTTGCTATAACTTTAAGGGGTGTATGTCAAACAAGCATACGTATTCTGTTGATTAAATTTTTTTTATGCAGAAGGTAGCTGATTTTCAGTGAGGTCTGAAGCAATGAAAATTTAAAATGGTATTAAACACTCTGCAGTAATTAAGAATGCAATGGCTTAAAAAAAACACAAAAAAACCCAAAAAACCAACAGAGTAAAATAATTTCAAATCCAGAACCCAGAAAAGAAAGAAATGACAAAACCAACCTAGATTCATGGAATTTAAACCCTGTCTGCAGTTTGTTATTAATGCAATGTTAAGTGTTAAAGGCTGTGTTAGTCAATTAGTCACAATCATACAGAATTTTCAATTAAAAAGAAAACAGTTTTAAAATCATATTTAGAATATTATAGGTTAAGGTTTGAGCTACAGACCTGAGAGTTACAGAGAGGTAAAAGAAAGAAGAGCTAGCTGGGCTTGCTTCCATAACAAACTAGAGAAAAAAAAACATTCTACACGCTCTGATTAATGCACACACTAAATACAATAAAGAAAACCAAAAAACTCAATGTGTCTTAAATATAAGCAAAATATACAGGTAAGCTTTCCTATCTGAAAACACTGAAATGAAATGTCCTATCTGAAATGAAAAAATGTCAAACTCCAATTTTTTTATTATAAGGAGGAATGTGTTGCCAAACTATTTAAATGAACATCTGAATACCAAAAAAGTACCTGCCTGAACAAAACCTTTAACTTAGTTCCTGCTGTGGAAATTTAAAGCTTGGACAAAACACAGCTACAGGGTGCAGTAAAATCTATTAAAAACTGTCCTGGGGTGACCAGCACAAAAACCTAGTAAAAAATTAACAATAGCAGTAAACAAGGTATCAGCTGACTCCAAGTTTACTTTAAAAGCGCTTTTTTTTTTTAAGCAAATACAAAATCTATAGAAAACCTAATTTTAACTGTACATCTAAAAATAATTATCCTTAATAGATATGCCATACACACAACATTAAAATTTCAATATAGAAATAGCAGTGGTAACAACATAGTAGCAATTCTCATTCCGGCTAAGATAAACCAGTAAACTTCTCAGAAAAAAATTAACAGAAAACATACATCAGGATAACTCATACCTAAAAATCAAAATAGTATATTATGCTTTTATTTAACTGCTTTCCTTGCTTTCAAGTCATAGGGCTAGAAAAAAAAACTTGTAGTAGTACAGGCAGTTCTGTTGCCTTCGTTATCTTTAAATAAACTTTACTTATTCAAAAAAGAATAATTTAATCTTCTATGAAATAAACCCTTTTATGTTCTGTAGTCTACTTACAGAATTATCCTAACAGCAATACAATTTATATTGATGAATGATTAAATAATTCATGAACTTTAAAGTTCAGATCTGAAACCTACCTTTGGTGAAAGCCCTCAACACTCACATTCAGGAAGTAAAATGTTTGTATCCATTATTAAATACAGAAGGCAAAAAAAGAATGCACATCAGTCTTATTTACAAAAAACTTAACAACACCCCTGAAGACTGAGAACCCCAAACTGCAGCAGAGACAAGACAGGATCTAACTCTGCATTCCTGTCAAAGACAGGATTAAGAATCTATTTCCAATGTGCCTCAATCCCTGCAGGCAGTGAGTGACACCCATAGCACGGCCGACCTGCAGAAGAATCCTTTCTCTCAGTCCATCATGAGACAACAAGCCGTGGGTCAAGGGACGCAGAGAACAGGCTTGAAAAGCAGGGTCTCCCTTGATTTGGTGTGGTCATGATTCAGAAAGTAAGGAAACCAGAAATGAATTCCAGCTCGGAAAGTAAGGACATGCAATTAGATGGGATGATCCAACCTACCTTGAGGAGCATTGGGACCTAGCCATTAAAGCTAACACACTACACTGCAGAATGTTTCTCCTGCCCGACTGCACCCAGTACTGCACCACGCTCAGAGCTACTGCTGGCACCGGCAGTATCCAAAATCCACAGTTGCAAATTTGTGTACATTTTCCAAATACAACATGCTAAAATGTTCTGAAGCAAAACATAGACTGACTTAAGCTAGTAAATAAAAATCCCTACAGAAAACTCAAACCCAAGCAACAAAATACAGCTGGAGTTACTATGCACACTCTAAAATCATGTAAACATTCACATTCAACTCTTAATATTTGTTGTTACCACTCAGAATGAGTACTGCAACAAAATATTTTAAGACCACTGTATGCTACATAGATAGGAAAATGTGTAATTCTTTGTTGCCCCCACAGGAACAAATCTTTATTCCACCTAGGTATGTTTTTGGAGTACCCTAATCTGAAGGCTTGTTTACAAAAAGAGCTACCGCAGTTTAAAGTTAATTGAGAATTTTACAGCAATTTAAGCAATGCAAAATTTGTGTAACTGCTACTTGAGTTTCAATTCATTTCCATTTACTGTAAATTGATTGAATAAATAAGAGCTAAACACTAACATATAGGATAAAATACTCTGCACAACTGGCTCGTGGCAGGATTTGGGTTTGCTTGGAAGGGGGTGATTTTGATTGGGTGTTTTGTGCTATTATGCAAAGACCTAACACTAAGTGGGTTTCTGGTGCAAAATATCCGCTTCTGTTGATGAGAAGTGTTCATCGAGCCTAACACTCATGCCACCATCAGATTGACTCAAACAAGTGTCAGGAGCCAGTTTTGCATCATTGGCTGCCATGACCTGAGAGTTGTTTGCAAACATTACCCTTAACTTCATGCCAGGTGTCATCTGGCACCCACCAAGGGCATAAAGCTAATACAACTTTTATCTTGTGCTGTAGCTAACTCAGCAGAAATGCAACCCTGTCGAGCACATGCTGCTAGGGGTATCCAGCACCACGCACGTCTGGGGTGCGCCACAGCAGCCTAGGAACAGCTATGGCAGTCAAAAGCATTACTGTCCCAGCCGCTTGCTTCGTCCTCCCTGCCAAAATTCACTGACCCCACGCTCCGCAAGCCGCACATTCCCTAACCCCCTTCAGGCAAAAAATGAACCTGTCAGTTTAGACTGCTTAACTAAGTGGCAAGAGCTAACCCAGGTACATTTGACTGAGTGGATTAGAGAGTGCTCCTACAAACCACTTCACCAACAGAGCAAAGGAAGCAGTAATCCACAGCTAATGAGCAGTAATGAGCAGCTGCAGCAGACTCAGTCCCACCAGTGTACGAAGCCACACATCTGCATCAAGTGTGCACACCACTCAGCTCCCCAGGACAAGCTAAAGCCTTTATATATATATAAAACCATCTATATACATACAATTTTACATGTATATATATGTGCCCTCCACTGAAATGAACTGGTACTTGTTTATATCTCTTTATGAACCCAAACTAAAAATTCTGTTTAACATCAGACTGTGATTCTAAACAAAACAATTTAATTGGACAGCATGACAAAAATGCTGGCACATTTAAATTAAGGGTTCTGCTTCAAGCCCCTGTTGATAGTCTTAGTTATTGTAGAAGAAATAACCACGCTATTAAATGCTCTAATATTTAAAATGGATACACTTTCACAGGATGTACTGTACGTCCTAGTGCTATGCTTTTTGGCAAGCACAAGATGGACAAATTAAGCAAGTTATCTTCTTCTGCTTGAAGACACAAACAAAAGGAACTAATGCCCAAAGTCTTTGCTTTCAATACCTGCAAAGAAAGAGTGGGAGGAGGGGAATTAAAGAAAACACAGGATTAATAATTCACTAAGAGCCAGCACAAAAAGTACTCAGACAAAAATAAATTTAAATTAAGTGCTGCAATTACACAAATAATATTACACAAATTACACAAAACATCCTGATACAAGAGAATGAGGAGAAGCAGTAAAAAAAAAACCCCTTTACCTGTCTAATTCAATCTATTGCATGGTTTTGTACAGAGAAGGCTTCTCCAATTATAGCTACAGGAGCTACAAGAGTCTTTTAAGCCAACATCTGCAGTAGAAGAAAAGGAAGTTGATTTCCTCATATAACGAGAAAGGTGTATTCGGAAAGTAAAACTGAGACTGAGCAAAAATTTATTAATGGAGTTTATATCCTAAGAACAGATAAGGATCTAAGAAGGATCAAAAAGGTGGCTCAAATAAACTTTCAGTCAAGAGAACTACCATAAGCCAGCTCCTGTATGTACAAAATTATGCTACAAACACATCTTGCTTTAAGCATTTAGATCAATGAAAAAAATTCCAACCTGAAGGTTTGAAGCTACAGAAAATGAAAACAGCTAGTTTAGGAAAACATATCTATTTAAAATAACACATGTACAAGGAAATTTAAAAAAAAAAAGAGGTGTAAGATTTGATCACTGCACAGCACATTTGTAATGAAAAGCTATTAACAATTGAAGGCTGAAGAAGAGATTCTTTCTATTTTCTGCAGACAAGTTAACATGTTAAAAAATTAAAAATCACTGTCTAAACACGTGGTCTAGACATCCTACAAGAGAGAGCCCTGGAATATTTGTAACTGTAACTCACACGTGTATATAATGAGGATCTGCATTTTCTTTCGACAGGGCACATGACAAAAGACATTGAACAGAAAGCATTTTCTAGAATAATTACCCTTCCATTTCTAACACGAGGCAATTATTTCTGCTTTAATGGCAGCCTTCACCACCAACACATAATGATCCCTAAAAACAAAGGTAAAATAAACCAGAACCACTAAAAAAAAAAATAATATAACCTTATGAGTTAGAGCCTTTAACAAGCTGTCCCTGCACGACATCTCGTTTTGAGACACACAGAAGGACTCAAATAAATCCAGGCATTATGCAGCATTTCTTTCCACCACTCCTTTCAGGACTTGGTCCAAAAGTCAGACCATCATTCATTAGCACACGATCAAAGCTTCAATTTTCATTATCTTTCCCACAAGCAAGTTCCACGGTAATAAAGCATCTCAGGGCTGCAACTCCTTTCGCAGTGAGAACACGTTCCTGGCTGATTTCACAGGGACGTGCCTGGGGCAGGACAGCTTTGTGCTGGGGACGACAGCCTCGTCTCTCCAGCGGACAGTGCCTATCCCCGAACCCCGGCCACCCCACGGCCACGCAGCCGTGCGACCCCCC
>VWZN01007211.1:207882-244778 GCA_013396955.1 Regulus satrapa | reverse complement strand
CGCCCCGCCCGCTGCCCGCGCCCATTGGCCCGGGCTGCCGGGGGACGCGGCGAGCGCCGCGCTCGTACTGGGCGAGGCTGCTGCCACTCTCCCTGCTCCTGCCCCGCAGCACCGCCCTGTCCCGCCATTGGGCGGAGGCCGGGCCGGCCGTGCCCCTCTCCGCTCTGACTGGGCTCGGCCGCTGCCACTTGTCCCCGGCCTTTAAAGCGCGTGCAGACAGCCCCACTTTGTGTCACCCGCCGCGCTGATTGGCTGTGGGCACCAAGGGCCGCGCCCACGCGGCCGCGCGATTGGCTGAGCTGCCAAGGGGGCGTGTCCCGGGCGGCCCCGCCGGGTTGCGGCGCCTTCCTGGGGCTCCGTGAGCGCCGCGCACCGGGGCCGAGTCACCGGCCGCTCCAGAAAGGGGCTCTCGTTTCTTCCGCCTCCCTCTTCCGAAGGAGAACAAATCGCAAGCTGCCAACGCCAGCCGAACGCACACAAGTGTCAGGTCAATGTTACAGCAGCGGCAGGATGGGCGGTGGGGAAGCCTGAGGCCAAGAGTGCGGGACGATGACAGCGGCTCCTGCCCCTAAGCTATTATTCTCGGTCCTAGCAATCCACCCTCCTTGCCCTCCTCTGGCACAAAGAGCCCGCCATCCCTGAGCCGGGGGAGGAGGACACCCTGCAGGTCATTGCTGCTTAGCATGCGAGCTCAGCATCCCGCGTCGTTCCAGGGATAAAAGCCGTCCCTGGCACTACTCGGTGCTGAAACACAGATGTGAAGAGACTGCTAGAGCAGCGTCTGTGCGCCGTGGAGCACCGTAAAGACAGAACTGAGTAATGAAAAAAACCCTTCCGCTAAGAGGTTAAGTTAAAAGAAAGTTCAAGGACTATGAAACTGAAGTAGTGCCAGATTTAAGGTAATTCTCCCTTTGGAATAATGCATTAACATACAGTCCTAAATTAGCTGACCACAAGCCTGTTGGTGTTTCTTTGGGGTTTTCTGTAAAGCTTTGCCTCACTCAGTGAGTCAGAATGTGCTAGTGTAGATGATTTATTTTGCTTATGTTTTCCACTGCCTGTTTTACAGAGAAGAGGATGGAGTCCACAAGAAAATTAATCTGCTTTTCAAAAGTCGTGCTAAAACCCATGTCAGAGCAATGAAAGGTAATATTCTTTGAAATTCTTACTAACTCGTTGAAATTATTTCTATAGAACTTCTCCCTCTACCTCAGGATATTTTCCTATTTTCACCATCTTTTCTGTAGCTCAGTTGGTTGGTGTTAATAACACTAAGGTTGGAGTTCACTCCCCGTATGAACCATTTACTTGAGATCTCGACTCAAGTGATCCTTGTGAGTCCCTTCCAATTCAGAATATTCTGTGATTCGGTGAAATCTATGCAAAAAAATAATAATTATAAAGAAATGCAAGCTAGGCTGAACTTCTTTGGTAGTTCTATAACATCCCACATGCCAAACATTCACATTAGTATATGTCATCCCAAGTTTTTATACCCAATAGGGGCACCATTGAGTAGCAGTTCTTCTGATCTAATTCTGGTTTAAGAGGAACAATTCCTTTAGGGGTGTCTGTCTGTTCACTTGACCGTAAAAAGGATGCAGGCTGCTAGTTGAGAATAAAAATGTATTCAAAAAGAAAACTTCTTCCACGCCTTACAAAGCAGTAAATTGATACAGAGGTAAATAAAGGTGGCACAGAAAAACCCTTTTTGGTTGTATCTGAAGACAGAAAGGTTTGTACTTTCC
The DNA here is from genome assembly GCA_013396955.1 of Regulus satrapa. Lineage (NCBI taxonomy): Eukaryota > Metazoa > Chordata > Aves > Passeriformes > Regulidae > Regulus > Regulus satrapa. The sequence goes on along the minus strand of VWZN01007211.1, from coordinate 243,030 downwards.
CCCCATTCATATTAGTCTAAAATTAAAGATACTACTTGGCCTTAAAAATATTTCCTTAGGCTACAGCTTCTGTAACTACTTCCAATGTAAATTGTAAAGCAAATAGGTTTGACAAGCAAAAGTTCAATATATTTTTGAATGCAGAAGTATAATCCCTAACCCTTAAAAACAAGAGCTGCAAAAAAATTCATAGGGAAACATAAAAGAAACTTTGTTTTCTTAGCTTCTGCCTGCTAAACAGGGGATTCATGCATCAGCCAGAAAAGACCTGCCCCCTGAGAACAAGGCCCATTAAAACACGCACCTTCATTCCAACCTCCAGAAGTTATAAATAATCCCCTTCATTACCACTAACTGTAAAGCACTGTGGAGCTCTCCAAGCCAACAGATGCTACAAAATCAGGCCTGTATTTTCTTTCTGAAGCGTGAGTTTAAAAAATGCAGAAATGCTTCATTTTACAAAGAACAGATCAATCAGGTCATGACTGATCAATCCTTGCATTGAGTCACTTGGCAAGGTTCTGATAGCAGAAGGACTACAGAGTGACTTCTGTTAGAGGGTGCTAGAAATTTGCCTTGTGTCTGACAGAGCCAAGGCCAGATAGCTCCAAGACAGACAAATCAGTGATGGGGGCACAGATGTAATCGTGGCCAGAGAAGTGAGGAGTGAGAATACATGAGAGACACAGCTCTGCAGACACCAAGAGGTCAGTAAAGGAAGGGGAGGAGGTGCTCCAGGTGGCAGAACTGATATTCCCCTGCTGGCGGTGGTGAAGCCCACGGAGCTCCACAGGGTTGCAGCGATCCACCTACGCAGCCTGTGGAGGGCCCCGCATTGCAGCAGGTGCATACCCCAAAGAAAAGTGTGGCTCCATGGAAAGCTCACACTGGAGCAGGGTCCTGACAGGACTTGTGACCCTGTGGAGATCCATGCTGGAGCAGCCTGGTCCTGAAGGATTTCACCCTGTGGAAGAGTGGCCCATGCTGGAGCAGTTCATGAAGAATTGCAACTCATGGGAAGAACTCAGGTTGGAGTAGTTTGTTGTAGGACTGTCTCCCGTGGGAGGGACCCCACACTGGAGCAGCTGAAGGGCTCTTCACGCTGAGAAGGAAGCAGCAGCATAAACAACACATGATGACCATAAACGCCCCCCCACAACATCTCCCTGAGCCGCTGTGTGGGAGGAGTAGAACTGGGAATAAAGTTAAGCCCAGAAAGAAGGGAAGGGCTGGGGAAAAGTGCTCTTAAGATATGTTTTACTTCTCATTGTCTTGCTCTGATTTTGATTTGCAATAAATTAAATTAATTTCCCCGAGTCAAGTCTGTTTTGCCCATAACACTAACTGGTGATTTCTTCCTGTTCTTATCTCAACCCACAAGTCTTCCATTCTGTTTTCTCTCTCCTGCCCAGTTGCACAGTGGAGTGGTAGAGTGGCTTTGGTCGGCATCTGGCATCCAGCCAGGGTGGGACTGCCACCTTAAACAGAGTTCCACCACTGGTGTCTTAATACCAACCCTCCTGGCATCCTTTTTCTTGTCCCAGTGCAATCACTTGGACAGCTAAATAGCAAGGTAGGTCAAAGAACAAGACTGTCCTCAGTGCTCCCAAAAAGCAAAAAATCCCCAAACAAAACAACCCCCTCAACACATCTTTTCGTTTTGTTTATTTGTTTGTTTTTTCCAGCCAGCTGAATATCCAGATCTGGTTACTACACATATGTGCAAGTGTTCCCAGCAATGCACAGTAGAGGAATAACAAACCATGGAAGTGCAGAGTGGCAGTGAATGTATCTGCCAGCTTACACAGTATTAGATCAAACTTGAAACCGGATACTTTTTTTTATTTTTCCTGAAGAAAGAGTGCCATTGTTTGCTTTTTATATATTTGCATTACATTTTTAATTGATAGCTAAAAGGGCAACCACATAAAAAAACTTAACTGTAGACTGTAAAAAATACTGGATAACATGAGAAAGAGGAGCCATTTACTTAGTTGTACTTTCTTCACTGTCAGAAACAGTGCAGATGCGTCTCTGAGAAAGAATTTCCAAAAGGAAACTCTGTTTCCAAAGGATATCAGACTCCAGATTGCTAAAGCCATTGTATCTCTTGAGTACTTCTAGAAACAAGCTTGAAAGTTAATTTAGGCACCAGAATCACAAGCCATGATATGTTTTACAAGTCAGATGGGGAGAGGATCATATTGAAAAGAAAAACATTACAAAGAAGAATTTGCTGAACATTAAAAAAGCAAATAAAGCAGCAACAAAGCACAGTGCAGGGTACCGCAAGAAAATAAACAAAATGCCTACAAGAAGCCCAGCAATCACAGTTCTAAATCATTTGCAGATATGAAGAGGTAACTGATACCCAAGTCAACATAGCTTTGGGTAATGCTTCTGAAAAGATTTTTTACCCCAAGAGCTACAATGAGAAAATCTAACAGCTGTGAGGTATTCCTGCTTGGTATCAGCAAACTGTACTAATTAGAGACAAAAGAGGACCTCAAGTGGCAGAAAGCAGTAGCTGCAGATTATACAAAGTGCTTCAAAGCACTGCTCATTAAACAGTTCAGTTCATTTTAATCTCCCTGTCCTGTGGACCCATAGTAGGTTCCCTGTTGAAGTGAAAAGGTCTTTCTCTAACACTTTGCTTCACAGGGATGTTACTCTGGCTCGAAAGTCCTTCTGTAACATCTTGCAAACAAATGTCATTTTACATACATGAAAAAAAATCACGTTTCAGGGCTGTTGATACTTAAATTCTTACATTCCAGTTATAGGAGTTTTTTGAGCTTCAGTTTAAAATTTTATATTCCTCTCATTCATCATGAGGAAACTCTAAGCAGCCAAGCTTGAGAGCAGCTAAGATTTTCTTCCTGAACCCTGGGGGTGCATCAAAACAGCCAGAACCTCTCTCTGGGACCACATAGCTCCCTCTTTATCAGCAGAGGACTGTGGACATTGTCTCAGTGTTCTGTTTCAGTGAGACAGGTGAGAACTGGTCACCTGTACACTTAAGCTGCAACAGCTTGTTTCAATAACATCATCTCTGGTTCAAAACCAAAGGGTGTGTCCAACTTTTGCTCAGCTTGTAGCTGCAACACTTTTTTTGAAAATGGGAAATAAAAAATTTCAGGTTCTTCTTATCCCTAGAGGTTTGAATTGCAGCTCCCAGGTTTTGGAGTGCTCTGTAACAACACCAGAGTCACTGTGCCTGAGTCAAGGCAGGAATATGTAAGAAGAGACGAGTCTCCACCCTGCTGAAGAATCCAGTAAATTGCTCTCAGAAGTTGCTCTCATATAACCTGGATAATATTACCTGGAGTTCTTTTTTATTCCAAGATACACACTGGTAGGCCCCTGCTGTCTCTTCCTCTACATTCCTACAAACTTCAAAAGGCCTGCACAGTGTTTCAGAGGATGGGATTTGGAGTACAACAGAATACATATTATTTAGAAGTCAGATATATGTAATTTAGACCTTTTCCCACAAGCAAAAGTTCAGATCTTTAGTAAATACTGCTTATTTTATAAGTTTCTTTTTCTTTGCATGCCATCTCTGAATGCATAAAGATATCCATAAACTTCTTCTTTCATAACACACCTTCTTAAGAAAGCTGGGGTGAAGAGAGTATGATTAGAAAACTAAAAGATTAGTCACCCACCCCTGTAGCAGGACCTGTTCTAGCACATTTCTGTCATAGTTTGAAACAGTGATTGTGACTTAGATATATAATGCACATTTTTCTAAACCACTGAGATACAAGGGATTAGATCAGTGTGTAGATGTAAGGACAAATAAAGTTCCATTTTAACTTCCCAGTTCTAAGTGCAGTAGTAAAAGAAGTATACAAACATTTGTGGTCATGTTTTTTTCTTAGTCATTCTGATAAAACAATGCAAATGTCAACAAATATTAGCTACTAATTACATACATTAAACTACACAAGCTACACAGAAGAGAACATTCAAACTTTAGATTTTTTCACTGTCAACCTGAATCTTCCTAATGGGGTGAGCATGTCTACATCCTGTAAAAAATCCATCAGAGTAAGTTCAGAGACTTTGATGATTACATACAGATATGATTTATAATCTGACCTGTTATGCAAGCCATGTTATGCTGTCTGGCTTCTTGAAAAATATCCTTATCCTATTTTTTTAATTGTTAAAAAATTAGGAGTTTTCAAGCATTTTGTACTTATAATTTCTTGCATTTCACATTAATAAACTGCTCACGTTACAAGTCATTTGCAGAGTCAGCCTGTGGAGAAAGTTAAGTAATGTGTCAAGATAATGTTCTGTGTTCTACAGACTATGAACGAGCAAACCTGGCTGGACATGCATCAGAGCTAGCATGAGAGCATGCTAAAAATAAATTAAGATACTCAGAGCAGTGTGCAACATAGGTGGCAGTGCCAGTTGCTTTTGCAAGCTGTGAGAAAGAAGAGACTAGGTCAACTGGTGTTTGCAGAAGAAAACTGCCAGAAGTGCAAGAAAATAATTTCTATCCCTCCACAACATAATTTATCCTGTCTTGCTGGAGAGTCACACAAAGAACAAGATCAGAGGGCTCGTAAAGACACACAAAGCACCTATAGGTGAGAAATTAGTTCAGCAATGGCTGGCTAATTGTCAGTTACATCTGAGATGATTAATACATAACCACTGAGATTTTAAATGCCTTTCAGATATCCTCTGTCCACAAAGATCAGTGATCAGTTTTACTCTCAGAAACAGATCTAAAAACAAGGGAGCAAAATGATAGGTGACCAGAATAAAGTAAAAAGTGTGGTGCTGACATCAATTACCTGACTCCATAGAACAAGAAACCGTGGGTAAAAATGCATCCTGTATTTACATACATAGAGAAACAGTAAAATTGAGTACCCTCAAGCTGTTCTTAAAAGTACATGGTGAAGAATTAGAGGGAGAAAGAAAATATCCACCCTCTTTCCTGTAGCATCTCCTATTCCTTTCAGTTATGATATGCTTAGATATTACTGGAAAGACACACAGTATTAAATACCAACATCACAAATGTGATTTCCAAACTGAATGCATCACTTAAATTATCTAACATGTTTCTCACAAGCAGGTAACATCTTCTTTGGACAATGTTGAAGATGTCCTTATTGTTAAAGGGAAGCTCTGCACATATTTCTGAAGGATTAGGAGCTAAATATAAAAGACATTGCCAAGAGACCCCGAGAAGACACAACATTTTACAGTGTGTCAAATGAGCATTGTGTAACAGGGAATTCATTACCTAGGTCAGAATAGCAACACCTCTATTTAGTCCTATTGAGGTGTAGCACTAGAATTAAAACAAAGGGGTTTTTTGTTTTGTTTTCTTTTCTTTTCTTTCCTTTATTATGGTTCATTTTAAATAAAAGTTTCAACCAGCTTTTCTCCTTTCTCAGAAACCTTGTTATGCTGGACGTGATTGTTTCTAATTCTTTGTCAGTGTGTTCATGTAGCTGTGTCATCATTATTCAGAGGTACTCTACTCTTCCCTTTGTAAAAGCATTGAAGTGTCTAATGTCCACTCAATAAAATTAAGTCTATAAAAGTCACCTCTTTTCCTCCAGTATTATGAACATCAATTATCTGAAAATTATTGCAAAACTCATTTAAGAATAAAATGTAAATAGCAGCAGATGTAAATAATGTTTGAGTCAAACATACACACACTTCAAACATATACTTACTGCCTATCTCTCAATTAAAAATAGTTCCATTAATTCCATTCATATTTTGAAAAACCTAAGGCCAAGCTTTTTCTTGCAATAGCACTCTGAAACTTCATGAGATATGATACCTCCACAAAAGCTGAAGAAGTTGTCAAAGCAAGTTCCCACCCTTGCTTTGTTGCATACAAAGCAGGTATCTGGCCAAGGTAGATACCAGTTTATCAAGATGCACGCATCTTCCCTCCCTCACAGTGATGGCAGCTCGTTAAAGAGGAAAGCCACCAACAGTTACAGAGATATTCACAGTGTTGAACAGAATGGGAGTTGCTTATCCTTAAACCGTGTAGTCTTTCTGGCTGCCAATTCAGTTTCAAGCAACAAACCTTTCTTGTTGGTCTCAATAATATTTTCTTGCTCTAATTTGTCCGTATAAAATATTTAGGAGTGCTCATATGAAAGTGATGAATAGGCACATAATTATGTCCATCTTTATAAGATCCAAACCTAAGAAAAATATTCAACAGAGCAGTACTATTACAACATTATTTAACCCATGCAATTAAATCATACAATTACTACCCTACTTCTAAATGTTCCAGGCAATTTATTTGAGAAACAGGCTCCAACTCTATTAAATGTAACTCAGGTTCTATGTACACTCTCCTATTAAAGGTCTTTGAGTATAGTGGAAACAATTAATTACATTGATTCTGCTGAGGCTATAGGCAGTCTACAATTGGAACTCCAGCTGAAAAAGGTGAGTGTTGCATTTATCTACTTAAATTACAAGCCAAGTTTTTAGTCCTGATTTCAGTGGAGATACAATTTAAACACCCATCATATCAAAACAGTCAACCCTGTTATTAATATTGTACATCTTGTATTAGAAAATTATGGCAAAAATTGTAATTTTTCATACCAAATTTAAACATTAAAGTTTTGACAACTGACTTTTATGGTAGACAGACTTGCAAAAGTAAAATGGAGTACTTATTCAAAATATCAGTGCTAAGTAATATTTAAGAGCAGTGCCATTGTATTTCTAAAGAAGTAGAGTCAATCAGAAAATCTATTCCAATCGGGTAAACATTTTCTGATTATAGGCAGACAAAAGAAATTAGGACATGATTCTGTGCTGAAATCAACTAAGAAAAATCTGAATGTGAATGCTAATGGTAGGCAAGTTCCATCATGAGGAAAAGTCTGGGCAAACTTCTGCTTAGACAGGAAGGCAGTGGCTGAGTGGTACATAAAAAGTGAGCAAGCTCAACTGTTAGATCTATATGAAAAAGTAATGTATTCTGCATTATGTGTGTTAGGGAGTAGTAAACATGGCATTACTGGGAATTATCTCTCTGTGGCAGCATCTATCACAAACTTCATGGCTCTTCCACTGATAGAAACACAGGAATAAATATCTTTCTCCATATATGTCTTCTATAAGTAATGCCAGAGGAAAAATGCCAGCAATTTAGAAATAAATAACTTTTTTCATTAAACCTAGTCCTTTTTTTTTTTCCCTTCTTGACACATGCAACATACTGCCTCAGACATTCTCTTTAATTTTTGCTCCAATTATATGGTATGTTTTTAAATGTTTATGCAAAAAGTATTTAATGCATATATTGTATTTGATATTCTAAGTAACAGTATATAAAGAGCCCAATCTCCAAAGTGCTGAGAAACATGGGAGATCTTTCATTATCTATCAAATGAGTCACCACACCACTTGGCAAATATCTCTATCAAACAATTTCAGAAATTGCCAGGGTGAAATGAGCATTACTTGCAATTTATGCTGTGACACAACAGACTGATTTTCCCAGGGTACATGCCAAATAAATTGAAAAAATGGAATTACAAATCTGAAGTTCTGGACTCCTACTCTTTTGCTCAGTTGGGTACTGATCAGTGCCTCTTTAAAAATAATTTTGTTCCTAGACTTCTCTTTTACAAGATGCCAGGTACATCAACCCCTTAATTTCCTATGAGACACACTGACCTGGGATTGAAATGGATGTCCTCAGGAACTTGACTGGGATCCGTGACAATTCTGTCATTGTCAACATAGCTATCCACATGATCCGGGATTCTAAATTTGGCCATCTGGACTTCGGAATCACTTAAACCAGCATGAGATATGCGAGCATAACCCAGCCTACCAAATATGAGAAGAGTTAGTATGAAGAAATAACTCAAGACAATTTCACTGTATTCCTACTGAATGAATGGATATTTTTTTTTCTCAAGAGTTATGCTTTAACTTATCAACACAATTTTCCATTTCTGTGAATCTCATCTTCAAAAAACCGAAAGTGCTTCATAAACAGAATCATAACACCATGTCACAAGCACAAAAACTGAAAAGCTGTAAGTGTTTGACAATAAAAATAAGTTCTATGTCTAAAAACCTTTTTTAAAAATTACAGCTTCAGAATATGAGTCCAGCTATAGCTTACCAAATTGTCACTGAAAAGATTTCAATATTCAAGAAAGAATCTCAAGCATCAATTGAATGAATAATGAGAAAAATTCAAATGGCACATAGATTTTTAGTTAAGATTCTTAAGTTGCCTTTTTTTTCTTTTTTGCTCAATAGTGTTAAGACAGCTATCAAGTTTGCAACTTGTGAACACTGCAGAATTTGCAGAGTTTATTCAGAATAAGCTGAATTCCGTGCCAGAACAAAGATCACCAACAGAATGATTTACAAGCAATTTGGTATCAAAAAGATATGCAGTGCATAGGTCCCGTGCCTCAATATGGGCTTACAAAGTTAGTTTCCACTAAATCCAGCATAAAGATCATCTGGATTAGATCAGCATTTTGCTTCTACAAACTTTAAATCATAGTTCAAAATTTCTATCTTCTGTGGCACATACAAATTAGGTCTTAGCATTCACATTTTAGAAGGAAGTTGCAAAACCAGAGCTTTGGAAAAAAGTAGTTTTATGCTACCAAAGCAGAGCAGATCTGAAGGCTTTTGACACTGAATAATGAAACCTGTAACAGTGTCTTTGCAAACTATATCCAGAGATACCCCAGTTCTTGTGATCCTAAGACAAATGTTTCATATAATTTTGTGATAGATCCACCTGCCCATAATAATTGTTTAAGGATGTAAGACTCTTCCACAATCACTTCCAAAAGATTATAAAGCTGATAACCATAAAGATACTTAAACCTACAAATAAGTGATTAATTTCAACATACCTTATTACTCCACGATACATAATATAGCTACACCATCTGTCCCGATCTGTACTGTCAATATCCTAGAAGCAAAAGGGGAAAAAAGTCAAATAAGGAAGTGAAAGAGGAAAAACATCAAACAAATAAGGTACAAAGGGTAGGCTTTAAATCAGCAACAGGACCAGTATGTTAACCCAAAACACTGTCATAACCTAGAAAGAAAAAAGCTCATTGTTAGACATGGACAAATCAGACAAGTTTTTGATATCTCTTAACACAGAGCTCCTTTTTAAAACAAAAGAATCCCAGAATTAGAGGTCTGGAGGTTACCTACTTCTAACCCTGGTTAAAGTCACTTCAGGCAGGTTGCTCAGGACCTTATACAGCTAACTTCTGTATATCTCCAAGGATGAAGGTTTTACAATTTCACCAGGCCCCTATTCTAAACCTTGACAACCTTGGGACTTTTGATTTGTTCTAACCGACATTTTCCTTGGGGCAGCTGCTGTCCATGGCCTCTTGTTCTTTCACTGTACAGCTCCACCTTCTCTGCAAGATATCATCAGGCAGCTAAAGACTGTGTTTCAAAATGAGCATGTGTTTTCTTCTCTGTCTATATTCAAGTTACTGACTTGAAACATTAACCTAAGTGTTTCCAATATATATTTTCTCTAACGAAGAACTTTTATATTACCTGCATGTTTCCATTTTTTATTAATTCAGTATAGTCTCTGGATCCAGGAGCTGAAGTGATGTATCCTAGAAATACAACTTGCTTAGAGCTAGTCTTCAATAGATTTGAAACAGCTATTGCTTGGAGTTTTCTGTCCAAGTCCTCTCTGAAAGAAATGGAAAAGACTTTAAGACATGTACATTTTTATTCACAGTCTTCATGCTATGACATCGTAAACCACAAATCAATCTGGTACCATTTTTGTTGCTTAGTATTAGAGAGTATGAAAGTTCACAGAAAGCTCATTGATTCAAAATTATTACTACATTTGATAAAAGCCACATGGTCATGGTAGAGGTAATTCACATTCTCTTTCTATCCATTACAGGAGCAATACTTTCTATTACTGTTTTGTTTTTAATACTGATACCATCAGTAGGAAATGTGAATGTTAGTGTTTTGGTTATCTAAAGCTTTGTCTCTGCTTGCACTTGAACTTTAACTGCTAGGACAATGTGGTGCACAACAAAGAATTTACATGCTAAAAAAATTATTATTAATAGATCATGGTAAATAAAGTCTTAAAGTCTCAGTCCCATAATTTATGAAATGTAACTGGACTTACAGCATCTCATTAGCATTACTTAATTACATATTTCACATCTCTTTAACAAGACTTGCACAGGAATTCCAACATGACCTAAAGTGATAGCATAAGTGGAGCCTGGTAAAGTACTTCATTGGATTGCATTCCCCTCCCTGTCCTTGGATTTGTCATAAAATAATGCAAAAGCAGTTCTCTTTCTATGATTCTTCATGTTAATGTCTTTAAACAGTTGTGTAAATCACGTTGTTTTCTAGATTTTTGACAGTCTGGACTAATTAATATTGACAGAGAGACCTGATTTTGGAACTTGTAAACCCAAAAGAAGACAAACATTTAATAAGTGCAGCTATGCTTTCTAAATAGTGTTACTTCTGACTGAAGCAACTGTATCAGGGAGAAAGAGCAGAGAGACAGGAGACAAAAAACCCCCAAACACTTAAGTAGAAGTCTGACCTAGGTGTATGTGAAGTTGCCTGCTCAGCTAGCTGCTCTTTCCAGAATGCACCTCTCCAGGAGATGGGATCTTTTAAAGGCTAGCTATAGTCCCACACTTTAAAAAATCGTATTTAAAAACAACCCTACTTATCCAGTATTCTATAGTCTATGTCAACCTAAGCAGCAGAAGAAAAAAATATTAAAAATATGCAGTTATGTGCAATATTCACTTACAAATTCATTCCCCTCTAAAACACAATCTAATTTAGACTCATCTCCCATATTGTTTTCTCAGATTTTCTCCTTCGTCTTTATCTTATTTCTTTGTGAGGGGATAATACAGTGTTATTTTCTTCTACTTTGACAAACAGTTTCTCGGACAGACAAGTCTAATCATCTGTGTGAGGCACAGAATTAAAATCCTTTATAGAGTAAAAAAAGGGGAGTGATTTCTGACAACTATATTTCTTTAATAAATGGGAAATCTATAAAAATTTTGCAGGTTTGGTGCAGTTTCTACTCAGGGAAAGGAAATGAGATACTGAGAATTCCAATGGCTTTCTGAGCAGCTTCTTTGTGTTATAATATTGTTCCCCCATCCATAAATTTTTCTCTCCAAGAATTGTAACTAATTTTTTTTAATTCCAAAACTTACTACATAGCCCCAAACATACCAGATATCCCATCAAATATAACAGAAATTACAGCTACGTGGAGCTTTCACAAAAATATCTCTTATTAATATTAATTAAACACAAGTAATCTAAAACCATCTTCAAGAACTGAAATATATACCTTAATCTTTTCCATCACTTATTTGATTTATTGGTATAATACTGCTTTTCTGAATTCAGAGATCAGACTTCCTAATTCCACTTGCATACTCCCAGAAGGACACTGATAGATTTTTGCTGCTGTTTCAACACTGCCCTTTCTTGGAGCTTTCAGATTTGTTACTTTCTCTTTTTTTTTAAATACCATTTTTCCATTAATGCACAAAGTCAGAAGGATGCTGTTCTGCACTGATGCATCCTGCATTTGTAGCTCTATCATTTGTTGTGACTTTGCAAAACTGTATCTTTAAATCTCTAGCAATTCAGATACGAGGTTCAGCTGAGTTTTGCATGACCCATTTGCCCTACTTTTAAAAATGCTTCAAAATTTCAAACCAGTAGTTTAACCCATTTTAAACTGTCATAGTACTTCTTCAAATGTGCCCTGCTAGAACCAGTATTACAGCAGCAGATTTTAAAGGGTACAAAAGAAATCCCAGAAGTTTACAAATTACATTACATGACTTTGTACACTCCATGTAAAAGTAAGTAAAATACATACTCTTCATTTCCAAAGTGAGCAACAACAAAATCAACCAGCTTCCCTGTGAAGTTGACAGTCAGGGAAATGGCAGGTGCAATCTCTCCCTCTGGAGATGGAAGGAGGTGATGGGTCGATTTCACAATTGGATACCTGGATAGTGCCATAATCCTACATGAGGAGAGGCAAAACATTACATTTTGTGATTCACAAGCATCAAAGGTGTGAACTAAGCAGATAAATGTGAGCAGAAGACTAACAGTCATTGAAAATAAGACTTTAAGACCATAATACAAACCGTCTCCAGCAGATTTTTCAGAATATAGGAAGTTTCCCTCTAAAATCCTGCTTAACTACGTGTCTAAAAATATATTATCAAGTTAATTCCTACACTAAGAAATATCATTCCATAAATACGAATTCTTTCACAGAGCTTTTAATGATCTGTATTTCAGACAAAACCGAATTTTATACTACCAGAACTTAAGAGATATGTTATTCAAAGTAGAAGTAAGTAGAAAGACATCTTTAGGATGGCAGATTTATCTTTTTTGAGCTTCTGTTTGGACATTTTGCATCAGGTTTTTCAATGTATTTCATTAATAAAATCTCAGAGAATGACTTCTCTGCCCTCTTCTGCCTTAAATAGACAGGGTCTGGAAGAAGAAAGTTACTAAAATCTCCTCACATTTGGCAAAAATTAAATAGCCTCTGCAACATCAGTAGGAAGTTCCATCTGCCATAGAAATGTGTATAATCCCCTGAAAAAAAAAACCTCAGTATTGCCAGTATTTTTCCAGAGGACAAAGATACTTAAAGATATGCAACAGGTAGGTGATCAAGCATTAAGGTAAAAATAGACACAAAATACCTGGTCAAACAGACATACACCTTTCTATTCCCATTTCCTATTATACAGCCCAAGCAAGATTTAATTAATTGAAAATTTCTTATCCCCCCCCCCCCCATGCGCTACATTTTCCAACTGCTATCGTGTTTTTAAGTCTGAAATAAAAAATTCTCATAGCCCAAAACAAAATAACGTGAAAAGGGCATAAGATACAGTATTTGGAATGCTAAACTTCAAAATCTGCACATTAAAGGGCAAGATGCCATTCTCTGCACCACCAAAACCAAAGTAACTTCCGGGGGCAGGCACCAAAATCTGATCATGTTTAGCAGTGAGAAAACCCATCCACATTTCATGGTAATGCTAATGAGTCAAAGCCTGCTCCTAAAGGACAGGCTTCAACAAGTGATTATAGTGATTACTGTTCCAACTATTCTTTGCTTCTGTATAAGTGCAGTTTGTATTGGGCAATATATTTACTACTTATTATTATGTTATTATTATGATTATTTACTGTCACTGTGCATGTAAAGATGACTCACCCCCATGTGTGATCTCTTGTGCTTGGACCAAAATCTGTATAAAATCCCAGTTTTTCTCCTAACCACATTGTTGGATCATGGTTTCCAATGAATGGTTTGGAGGCATCACTCTCTATAATAGTGATAAAATCTGCTTCTAAGATGGGAGGGAAAAAAAGAAAGTATTTTCACATTTATAACTGTTACCTATAAATGGGACTTATAAATAACTACATAATGTCATTATTTCCCTTTTGATTTGAACATGAGCCCTTCAGGGGTCCGTCAAGACAAATCAACGTTGGCAACGAAGTCATGCCCAAACTTCTGGCTGCTACAGGCCACACAAACTCTGATGAAGATGCACAGAATGTCTGCTTGCCATAGATCATCCCTGGTGCATCACCGGAGATACCTGAGACTGCAGAACACAGCTGGCCTGTGCAGACCTCATGCCATTTCAAAAGCATTAGAGATACTGCTGCACGCACAAATTAACAGCACATTAGCAAGTCTACTTGATGAACAAACACTACAAAAGCTATTGTGCTTCAAGGGGTCTTGCGCAAGACACAGCTAGATGCCTTTGCCAAAGTAATTATTCAACCCAGAGCAACCTTGCATCAGCCCCAAGGCGTGGTAAGAGAAGGGTTTGTAGCTCCAGTGGATTGCTGAGCATCTGCAGCCACCTCACTTTCTCATGGCACTGTAGTCCCTCCCTGTTTACATGCAGAGGTGTGGTCTTGCCAGGGAACATGATGGGTTCCCCTATATTTTCACTGCAGGATACAGGAAGAACTATGCAGTCCCTTGAGGAATTGGCATCTAAGAAACACCTGTCCTTGCCTGAAGGAAGGTGGGAGTGTGCAAGCTGTCCACAGGATGGCTGAACCATTCAGACTCAGCTTGAGCAGCAGGTCAGTAGAGCTGCAACAGCAGCAAGTGCTCCAAGTGCTCCCTTCTTGCTGCAATTATGCCCCTCTTAGAGTGCTCTCCTACACAGGAAGTCAAATGGAGTCACCATTTCATCCACAGCCCTTCCATAAGGAACTACGACCATCCATCACCACCAGATTTTTTGCTTTCAAAATACCATATGCAGCAGTGTAAAGCACTGTCAGCAGGGAAAATGGGAGCTCAGAGTTCTTAAGTGGATTCCCAGGTTTCTCCTTCTACATCATTAGCACACATGCTAATCACAGCACCAGTAACTGAAACCATTAGAGGGGCTGATGTTGGATCCCTCCAGGGCAGACAGAAATTCCAGTCACAAAAGCCATTACATGTTGCATCTTCACCATTCCACCAGAGAGGTGAGCCCAAGGAATGCACACCACCACACCTTTAAAGACAACTCCTATCCTAAAGCAGATAGCCACTCCCAAAATCAGGAACTCTTCTTATAGGATTTTTTACTCAAATTCTGAATGTATTTACTGACAACGTTAATGTAGTATTTTATAGAACAGTATATATGTAATGTAAAACTCCAGAATACCATTTCCACCTATTAGAAATTATGATTTATTAATTTATATTTTAGAATTTGCTGCCTTTTTGACTTATCTATTGTCTTTTTTAGAAGTGATATTCCATTACCCTAAAGAAATGCCAATGGACATAACCAGGTAATCACTTTTTCTATTATTCATTAATTTAAACTTTAGGTACCAGAAATTAATGCATTCTTCATAATTAATAAATAAATATGCAAAGATTTAATAACCATCCCGACATGAACTATGGAATCACTTCTGTAGAGGGAATGCTCCAAATTTCAATTCATAAAATGTCCTGGTTGTTTTCTCATATCACCAGACAGCCAACATAGCCCAGCTCTCTGAACTTTTGGCCATGGGACAGTGGAGTGAAGGAGGTGAAAGTCAGTCTCTTCACTCTTCACTAACTCCTGTGTATCTCTGCCACAAAATCAAGACTCGCACAGGAGCACCCGTCAGTGCCTTTTCATTGCTTGGGTCTGTAAAGCCTGAGCTGCTCAGGAAAATCCGCTGGCGGGCTGGAGAATAACAAATGCTGGAATGGCAGCATGGACATTTCCTAATTCCCTGAACTGCTTTAGATCCTGAACTGTCAGAACCCGGTCTACCCTACCCCATGGGTATCACAGAAAAAAGTAACACCTACAAGCACTGCTGGCCAATTCCTTTCAATGCCTGCTGCAACAACACTCGTCTTGAGTCCAAATTCTTCATTTCCTATAGCTAACTTTCCAACCAAAATCCTGCCCATGAGCAACAGTTTAGACACACTTCTTTATAGTAAAATCATGACAACCAAGTTATAATTGCTACTTTTCATGCATACATTGCTCAGTTCAGTGATGGAAACAGATTATTGTCTGTTTCTTTGTATTCACTGTTTGGGGCATTTGAATTTCATACCATTTCAGAATTATATAATGCTTCACATCTAAAAAAACCCATAGAGAAGTCATAAAAACACTGTGTTTTATTTAAAAGTATATCCACCTTTGTAAATCCACTGTCTTTTTTCTAAAAGGATATTACTTCATTTATACAAAGGATTTCTCTAGAGACAAGTAATATGATAAGAAAACTCCAAATAAAAAGTAAATAGTTTCCTCTGACCAGAAACCTCTTTAAAACATACTAAACAAAATATCACCTCTGCAAATGGATTTCTGACTGAAGTGATTATACTGGGCCATTCACAAATTGAGGAGAAAATCACTAAACACAGGTTCTTGTGCTAATGCAAATATGCCACCAAGTGGGTGTTTCCACTTCTTTCTCTTCAGATGAATCCTCCCAAATATAAATGCAGTAGGGAAAAAAAGAATTACCTGTCTGATTGAGCAAATTGGCTGATCCTTCCAAATTAGACCATCCTTCATTGTCATATCCAAATCTAAAGGGCCAGATCATAGCAGAGAAATCTCTTTTTGGAACCTCAAAAAATAAATGAAAAAAAGTTTTAAAAAAATTGAATTTTATCTATTATAAATATTTGAATTATATTATTATTTGTATATATATTATAAATGTTTTGAAGTAGTCAACACCAGACACCTGGTGCCCTAAGACCTACAAGAAGACATGTTTTAACCAATATATTTTCCTAATAAAGCTGTCAGAATTACAAAAGACCAAATCCGCTATTAACAAGGGAATAAAAGTCATCATACTTAAAATTCATACAAGTAACAGTAAACAAATGAAGATGAAAGAGACAATGCATTTTTTCATCTTACTGTGAGGAACTAACCACTTTTTTCCACACAATAAGCTACTAGAAACCTGAATTAATTGAAAAAGAAAGAAGGCAAACCATATAAATCCGTGGGCATTTGTGAATCTAACACTGAACTCCATGACTGTTAACCATCTTGTTTTTTATTACCTTTGTAATACCTACTGCTTTACAAGATAGAAAACTGGAATCTTCCAGTTTTTATCCAATTTCCATACCTAGTCTAAGTCTAGTCTATGTCAACCTATTTTTCAGAGAGCTTCAATTCACATTTATGATGTAATATAGAACCATAGAATTTCTTCACCTGGAAGAAACCTCAGGAAGTTATATGTTCAAATTCCACCTACATGAGATCAGGGTGTTAACAGCATTGTTCAGTTTGAATACATTTGAAATAAACTAATTTATAAAAGTAATATTCAAATTGAACATATGAGACAAGAATCTCCCAAATTTTCAAAATATTTTTCCCTTCATAGAATCACTATAAATCTTAAAGACCCAGAGATTTCAATTTGACCTGAATTTACAAATTAAAGTTTTGCATCTTCATTTATGCATTACTTTTGCTGAATACTCGTTTACAAAGATTGCTTCAGCAACAACTAGCACACCTAAGCTATCACACACATTTTACTGTATATTGGAAAGTTATCATTCACCCTACTCACCCCTTGGCCCAACTTCTTCTGGTAAGTTTTATAACGTAAACCCAATCCAAGCAAACCAACACCAACAAACAGCCACAATACTTGAAATAGAAAAAATACAGGAAAAAAAAAAGGTTTTTAATTCAAGAAAAAATAACGTCAATATTGCTGTTAAACAGGACACTGTTATTCTTAGGTGTGCGATTCACAGAATGAGAAATGTGTGCATTTAAGTGACAACACCAGATCAAGGCAGTGTCTACGCGTGCAGAATAAATACACCTGTGCAAATACACTGTTCAAAACATGAGGAGCAGATAAAATGTACCAAAACTCCTTGAAATAGTTATGTAAAAATTACACCTACTGAAGAATTCATTATAGGACATGAGTAAGAGCATCATGTAAACCCTTCAGTGTTTTCTTCTCTGTGTGCAAGTATGCATTTGTAGTGCACAATTTTTATCTTGTATTAATACAGTGTGTAGAATAAAACTTAGTTAACTTCACAAGCCTTTAGAGGTCAGAAAGATGTGACTCTTGCCAGACTTACAGAGTGGTCATTTGTTTGACATACTCTAGGGAAAGACAGTGCAGTTTCATAGAAAGTGTATTCAGAGCTTTCTAATTGCTCCTGCAACGTTACAAATAACCACAGTGTGCTCTTAAGAGCTCACTTAGCACAATGAAATTTGATGATCAAAGCCCTCTGCAGTTATTTCATTTACACAGTGGCATATGCTATCTTCAATGATTTCAATAACTCCAGTTTATTTTTTTTATATATATTTTAAAAGCTAGGAAATTATTTTAATGCAAGTTTTCTGGAATAGCTTTTTTGTCAAGTTTAAATACATTTTATAATGGAAGATGTCAGAAAGAAGGGCATGCTACTTATATTAGCACATGTCAAGCAATTTTATACTCTGCAAGACACAAAGGTGCTTAGAGTGGAAGCTGAGAAACAGTGCAAGTCTGGGCATGATGAGGAAGTATGAGAGGTACTGTTGCAACATTACAAGAGTAGCTGAGCAAGGGCTGTGCTTTGTGACAAGTAGTATTTTGAAATATTAATTTACTTTTGTGAAATGTTTCTTAGCAGTAATATTCAAACCCCTTGAAATGGTGCTCATGCTGTCTCTGACACAAGCTCTCACAGGTCACATTCCTTCGGGCCCTGAGTACACAGGGTAAAGACTTCCAAAAATATTCCAGAAACAGCCCAGAAAAACTGTGAAGCATTATTGACCCCTTTTCCCAAATGCAGCAAATTTTATACAAATGGCAAGCAATTTGATCCAAAGTCACAGAAGAAAAGATGCAGAAATTAGAATCTCCAGCATCCTGATTTCTGTGGGGTTACCATGCCCTCAGGCCTAGCATTTTGTTCCTCTACCAAACTTCACACTATTGACAGATGTTCTTCTTTAGGAACAGTAAGCTGTTTCTAAAACCTAGAACTAGGGAAATAACAACTACCAATCTGTCTCTAAAACCAGTACCAAAAAACACTTCCAAAACATCTGAGCAAATATTCCACAGTGTTATTTTATTTTCCTCAGACAGTATTCCTACAGTTACGGAGAAAAGGAACTAAAATTACACTTACGTAGTTTAATATAGTTTTTACTCCTTTTGAAGAATGGTTTTTGATTGCTTTTCACTTCAAAGACAGAGCTAAGGTCTCTCTTGGGTCCTATTAGAAAGTCTACCCCAATACATAACATTATAAAACCTGTAAAAATATAAGCAGTTAATTTTTTCATAGACCTTTAATATATTAAACATTGCTCATAAACACATCTTTTCTAAACTCCCAGCTGTTCTGTTACAACGCAACAGCCTTATGGTTCCAACAACAAAGATGATTCAAAGCAAAATGCAGATAAATGCCATACCTAATGAGGCAAGGCATGAACTCTGAGATTTATTGACAGCACTCTCAAGTAAAGACTGATTTACAGTACAGTTTTAGGGTATTATGTCAAAAATACCATGGCAGATGAATTATACTAAAAGTGCTTCCAAGCCCTATTGATGGCTATAACTCTCAACTGGGCCCAGTCTTTTCAAAGTTTGCTGAAATTAACCTGGACAAGAACAATTGAGTTATATCTACATATTACAGAACCTTAAAATAACAGCTTGATGAAAAAGGTACATTGCTGATTGCACATATCTACAATCTTTGACAATGAACTGCTCTGTCACCAAGATACAAGTAACACATTTTTCATATAGGAAATACAAAAGCAATTGCTCAATTTATAACTTTGTTATAAAACAGCATGAGCAGACTGCAGCAGGTTGGAAGGTCAATTTAACCTTGTACTGTGGAACTCCAGAGCCAACAGAAATAGTTCTTTTTAAGAACAGAAACCTAACCACACCTACAGACACATCTTAAAAGCTACTAAGCAATTTCAGTGCACTAACTGTTGCAATGTGTGGGGATGGTATCTTCTCAGCAACTAGCTCAGACTAATAGTATAAGGTCTTTTCCAATCCCTAATGAGATAAAGAATCCAATTATTTTCAAAGACAGCATGGGAAGATAATGAACTGGATAACAGCTCTGCTGGAGAAGATATATGCCCTTAATATCCTTGTGGCATAGTTAATTAATTATAGAAACCATATTTTACTTCAGAGTAATAGTCAACTATCCGTATTTTTTTACTTCCCTTACTTGTTACATGAGTTGAAGTGAAAGTTTGCAAACCAGGACACTGGGTCTGGTGGAACGAAGGGGCACACACAGAATCTTTCTCAAAGGGTGACTGATTCACAGCCATTAAAGTTGATGAAGATCAGGAGTCCGACCCCTCAGCGTTACATCACATTAATTCACAGTGAAGCAGCACAGAAGTTTTGAATGTAATGATCTTACTTTCATTGTCACTTTTCCTGGTGCAGTTCCCTACCCAAACTGCAGCAAGAGAAAGGCAGGATATTGGACAGGAGAAGAAAGCAAGAAATAGCACTTGCACCTGGAAGAAACCAGAAGAAAACAAGCAGTTTGCCAGAAAGCCAAGCTGTAAGGGTAAAAGCACAGCAACAGTCTCCAAAGACGGTGTAATCTTTGATCAGCTATGGGATGGCATCAAAAAGACAGAAACTGGATTCTTAGATGGAATTTAAACTCATGTAGTGCCATCAGCTGAGTTGTGTTCCATTTACAATTTTTTTTTTTTACCAAAGAGAAAATTAGGACCATCCCTGTGTTACTACCCAGTGATCATTCCAGGTGAATTAATTACAAGTATGCAACTCAAAGGAAACAATAGAGAGGCATTTTGAATAAAAGTATGTCTTCTGTGAAAGCATATATTCAAGAAAGCATTTCACACTCCTCTACCACGTGCTTCCTCCATATAACAACAAAAAATTAATTAGCTAAAATAACTGTTTCTAAAGACTCCTCAGAGCTTTCAGAACAAAGAAAATAATGAAGTAATGGAATTAAATTCTTCTCAAAACATAATGAACTCAAATCCCTCATGTGAATGCTATAATATAAGAAACACACGTGGAGAGTAAGAAACTGTGGTACTAAGTGGTTGCAAAGACATTTATGAAATCTGAAACCTTTGGAGCAACAAGTTAAGCTCAGGGTTCATTAATCCTTTCCAAATAAAATAATGCATCACATTTTTTAAAAAGTCCTACACAATTAACCCAAGACAATGCCTGGCATTGTTTAAATATAGTTAGTGAAATATGTCATTGAAACATGTTAGTACCCATTGCGAAAATATTTCTGGAGACAAAACCAGGAAGGGTTGGTTTCCTTTCCACCTCTCCACCCTCGTCAAGTGATCACTTTGCTGAAGCCTTTATATTTGCTCAACTCAGTTCTTCCTTATTTGCAAATACCTGACAATTTCTTTTCTGCCTGTCCTGTTCATGTGTTTCTGACACTACAGGCTCATCTGAATTTCCCCAAATATGCTGGTGTGTCCACAAAACATACGGAAGAGGCAGGTGGGAAAGAAGTTCAGGTTTCCAATACAGACTAGCTGGATCAGCAGGATGCTGCACTTTGCTCTGCAGAGCTGGGCTAAACCATGCACTGAATTACATTCCAGTCCCAGCAGCCACGCTGTTACCCGAGGCACTGCCACCTTAGGTAGCCAGCGTAATTGTGCATTTCACACCCTGGATTGCAGCCATATTTTTAGGGTGACCAAATAACAGATCTCTTCCTCCGCTGCCTACTTTACTTATCAGACATTTTTTCCCCTTTGTCATTTTCCTTTAACTGAATTCCATTTTCTGTCCACATTTTAGACTATTTCTCACAGTAAGGAAGCGAGTAGATTATTTTTTACGTGTCTCGTTAATTTTTGCATTGAAACTCTTCCCATAGTAAGTAAGTAAACAGTAACTGAGCTTTTTTTAACTGAGAGAAAAGATTCTTTATACACTAGATACATTTCACATGTCTGCCTGAGGCTAAAGCAAGCATATTTGTATTTGTTCATGATCACAGATGTACCTAGAAGAAGATGGGAGCTCTCTCTAATGTAAACTCCTCCAGGCACGAATTTATAAGCTGTACACCATACACAGAAGAATAATTCAAGAACATAGGCAAACATGGCTGTACTCATGGCTTTCCCAGGATGCAGACAGCTAACGAAGCGTCCAGCTAGTTGAGGCCACACACACATAGTAAAAACACCAAGAATGTTGCCTGCAACAGCAGCACTCCAGGTATGTAAATAAAGGAGACCAGCTGAAGATGCCAAACCTGTGAAGGGATAGAAAAAAGTAGAATAAGTCTCAGTCAAGTATATGATCCACCACATTAATTTTCATATTCTGGCTAGTGAAAAAGTAGAGTCTGGGAAATATAATTGTGCTTTCCAGCCATGAAAACTGCATCACTAGAAGGACAGTTATTCACAATAGCCGAAGACAGTCTTTTATTTTGGTCAATATCTCATTCTTTTAAACATTGCCTATTCAGCTGCAAACAGTACAGCAAAAAGAGGGCAGAGAAACATCCTCAAGAGCCAAAACTGAACAGTTTTTCTTACAGATATCTTTCACCACAACAGAGGAATGATGCAGTTCTTAAAAAAGTAACGTCTACCAGTTATGAATCTCTTTTCCCATAATACAGAAATAATCAAATAGATTAATATGAAAACATACTTTTTCTTGATCTTTCCATGTAGATAACCATAGGATGGACAAGAAAGTAACTTACTAATCTTTTACTAACTGCAAGATCCTTGACTTACCATGCTATCTTTGATCTGGGGATTTGACCCTAAACAAAACAGTAACAACCACAGAACCTCTCTATAATGGGACAACTTCATTTTAAAACATTATTGTATGAATATTTACTGTCACACCGTGAAAGCAAATATATGGAAACACTTAATATTTAACTCTTATACATCAAGGTTCTGAGCATTTTAGAATACAATGCTTTAATCAACTAAAGAACCTTTCTCTGCTTGTTTCAAATAAGCAATGTGTATACATCAAAAATCAAATGTTCATGCTTACATTACTATCTGCACACACATTTCTTAACACTAAAACCTGCCTGTTTGTATTATTTTACTGCCTTCAGAACTTGGCAAATAAATAGACAGGAGGCAAGCTTGTCTCCAGGTAGACTGCTTGTTAAATTACAAATAATCCTGCCACAAGTAATTGTGGAAGTGATAGGATTGTGTCATCTCAACCCCATAACCCTAGATGTGGCCTTATCATAGAATCACTAAGGTTGGAAAAAACCTCTAAGATCATCAAGTCCGACTGTAATGCAATGCAGATGGTCAGAACTGAGATGCTGCTCAAGGGAGCAGAACCTTAACAAGGCTTCTGAAGACAAAAACACTGCTCTGCAAGGAACTGGAGATTTGGCCTGTAACACTTAGTCAACTGGTCAGCCATACGTGTACTACAGTCAGTGGCAAGAGAAAAGGAGGCTTTGATCAGCCACGCTTTTCTGAGATGTGGTGACAGGTCAGAGGACTTAAGTAAAGGGAATAAGGTAACTGACAAAAATTTTGCTCAGGATTTGCACCTACCTGTTAGAAAAAAAGCAAAACTGATGAAAGAAGACCAGCTCCAAAATGAAAGCATCAGTCCATGAGCTAGGCCCAACAGAACTGTACCTCTGATACAACAATAAGGAAAAAGAAAACATGCACTAATATAATTTTAAAAACACCTGACATTGAAAAAGAAACATCTAAATATGATCAGACAAGGGTCCTTGGTAATATAGCATAATTCTTTTACTTTAAACAAAGCAACATTTTGCTCACACCCTGCTACATCTTTTTCCCTTTAATGGATGTAAAAAACATCCAGTTGAAAATAATGGCAATTTACTGTAATGTATAAGTGAGCTGTGTTCAACAGCAAAAGCAGTCCACTGAAATCTTGGTACAAAAGGCAAAAAACAACGCAGAGAAAATGAGAGGGAAGTTTTCTGGCTTTTACCCCAAACAGAAGTATTTTCTTCATGTCCTATAAGGAATCCTGTCCAAACACTGTTCTCAGTGTTGGGGAGCTCTTTTGTATACCAATTCCAAATTATAAACTCTGTCACCCGCTATCACATGTAGTTGACTCAGAATAACTAATTTGGTCTCTTTCTGGATTTTGGAACCTGAATAAACCACACACAACATTCTTACTAATCAAAACTTCTACCGAAGTACCTATTTTAATATTGCACACAGCTTATTCTATTTATACTTTGTGCATGCATCTCTGATCATCTCTCTGAAGCCAACTGCTAGACTAATTTACTGCATATAATAGATCCACTGCACTCCTAAGTCCTTGAACCTCAGTCCTAATCTAAAATTGTTTTGAAATATGGCAGGCCAAGATCTTAGTGCTGAAATAAAAATAATTCTGTATCAGAACATTTTAAGGTCTGGACAAAATGCTCAGAGGTACCTCAAAGGAAGAATGAATCCTCTGTGTGAAGTACCTTGTACCCACTTTTTTCTGTCTAAATTCTTATACCATAATCGGGTTGAGTTTTAATTTGTCACCCTCTACAGCACTGGATTTTGATTACAATTTTGTAGTAATAATAATAATAATAATAATAACAACAACAACAACAACGACAACAACAATAATAATAATACACTTACCCATATGGGTTAGGATCTGGACCCGCATGTGGATGTCCACTTACTGCCCATCTAGAAATTAACGAAACCTCCCCAAATATCCACAGAGTGAGGAACATGAGGCTGCCAAAAGCAATCCCTGATAAAAACCAATGAGGATGGGAAGCACTCTCTCTAACCACATTACCAGTTTTGTTTGTTTCTTGTTTCCTCTTGTCCCCACCTAGAATAAGAATAGAAATAGAGCTAACCAAACTGTCAAATCCTATTAGCAAGCGTTACTGAGAAAAAAGAATTAGCCCAAATCACAAATTTACTAGAATAAATTACATGCACAAAAGCTAATTTATCTGATTAGGACTGTGTCATCAGAAATTGGTAACACAAAAAAACCCTTAAAATCTTTACTAACAATCCTAGGTCTGCCAAAAAAAAATATACTCCCCATAAGTGTTCAAAAATGCCAACCTGCCTGTCTGATTATTTTCCATACTACTGGAATTCAAGTATTTTAATTGGCTTTGAAAATCAGCAGAAAAGTTATTAGAATTTGTTCAGAAGCTTCTGTTCTCTGAAACTCTAAACTCTGATAAGAACAAAACCTGACACTTTCAAATAAGCCAGAAATAAACTCCCATCCTTCTCGTTTTTTCCATGCACTTTAGAATCTCTCTCATCTAAGGAGAGAGCAGCACCTTTAATTGCATAGACACATCATTTTGTCACCAACAAACAAGACAGATTTCTTTCCTAATCTCTTGCAGCAGATTCCCTTTCTAAATTTTGATGAAAGCTCAGGCTTAATTTAGATCATGTAAGGCAAGCTTACAGACAATATGCATGATGCTAATTTATACCCACTTACACATAGATAAGGTTTTATCTTTCAATTAATTCATTAAGGTTATACTGAGAAGGAAGGAGATTATGAAGATTTAACATGAGCTGCCTTAACTTACCAGCCCAACCTTGCTGTCTTCCTTGGCAATACCACCTCCACAGTTTAGCCTGTGCCAGCCCCCACTGCTGTGTACTCCGTGCAAACACTCCAAGAACTTGCAAAAGTTTAACTGGGACAACTTGTCCACTCCTCCAATTCTTTCTGTTTATTTTCACATATCATCTGTTCCCCAACTTTGCCCTGTCTCCCCTTCTCTGTTAAAATATGTGCACTGGCAGAGAAACTCAAAGTGCAAACTGAATTAACATAATGACGAAAATACCACAAATGTTTCATGCTGGAAAGACAATAATCCATCCTGGTTTTGTTGATCTATCTTATGCCTTTGTTTGTGCTACCATCATATTGTTGACACTGCAATAAGGAAAAAAAAAAGGCAGTTCCAGCACCAACTTACTAAAACTTGCATGAACTGTGATACCAGTTCACCATATTATGGGCAGATGGAAGTACCCCACAACTTCTAAAGCCTGCAATGCTCATGCAGCACGTCTAAAACCACACTGTGTTGGGGGAAAAAAAAATAAATCAAAGAATCAAAACCCAGTGACACATAGCTAGGTATACTTTAGGTTCTTTTTATAACCAGCATCTTTGCTGTAATACACTTACCTGAATTGATTCGCTCCACTGCTGCTACAAAACCAATTGTCAGTATGACAGTATTGGCAATTTGTGAGCTCCAGACTGGGTTAAGTGTTGTGTACCAGATACGAAGAACAAGGAGCATTATCTTGCCTAGCATGAAGCCCCATATCCTGATGAACCTGTAAGAATCAGTTTTTGGAAACAGTAAGGCATTTGGGGGATAAAAAAAAAAAAGAAAAAGAAAACAGTTTTTAATATAAAGAAACATCAGTTAAATTCCATCAGTATAAAAAAATACCTTTGCAAACTGTTTCCCGACCACCATGTTACTGTTTGAACCAGCAATGAAGAAGAAACACCAGCAGCCAAGATGAATAGTCTAATGGAAGCATTTGGTGCATGGTATGATGCTAAGCTCCCTACAAACGAATGAACACACACAGAGGTTACTTTAAGGATGAATAGAGATGGGGTAATAAGGATTTCCTGTGCATTACTTCAACCTTGCCTGTAATTTGAATGGCTATATCGCTTAGCTGAAAACAAATGACACTACACATTTTTAAACAAACCAAAGAAACGTAGGTATGCATAGAAACTGGGCATACATTACTTCATAGCAGTTATAATTTTCAAGGAAATAAATTATATTCATCAATTATCCAACAATCCAAGTGATTGCCTTTACTAAAGTACTTATGGTGATTGATTCCATAGAGAGGACACATGGGTAAGATATCTAAGCATACAGATATTCTTCAACCATCCACTTAGATCACTCAAAAGCCATAAAGTTTTACGTACTGACTGCTCCTTTCTGAAAAGGATATGGCTTTTGCCAGAGCACACTTACAAAAGGAAGCACACTATGGCAAAAGCCAGGTTCTTTATTAGACAGGAGCAGTCGCTGTACATAGCACAGGGATTAGTAAACATCTCCCTCAGGAGGGTGAACGAGGCTTTCTCTGGCTCAGTACCTGGTCTCAGAAGTGGTCACTACCAGCTAAACCACTTTATCACTGAAAACTACCACTTTCCCACTGAAAGAGAGCACGTGCACACATCTTTGCCATTTCCCAGGGCACAGTGACCCCTCGTTACCATCAGCTTTAAACTCTGCCAACAGGTTTCCAACTCAAGTGACTACAGACCACATATACATACTCATTAACTTCACTCAGTGTGGCAAATTCTGGCCCAGGGCCAGTGAGAAACAGCAAAAGAAGCAGGAACACTGTTATGACACCAGCCATTTGCTAAGTGAGTATGAGTCAAACTTGAAGAGATGTGAAGCAAGTAATGACAGAAATGGAGGCGCAGATTCTGGCAACACATGCTAGGAATCCTTCAACTATTTACCAGCTCATTCTGCTCAGAGTAAAAGATGCAAATCTTAGAGGCAAGATGATTAACAAGATGTGCAGTGAAGGTATACTTGCATGGACTTCAGTAGAGGTTTCATGCATAGTACAGGACAGATTTCTGTCACAAAATTGTGCTGGCAGTCCATAAACCTGCCTCTTCAAATATTTAATCATGTGCACTACCCTGATTAAAGGTAGCCAAGTTTGCCAAGTTAAAGCAGACACACCTTTGTTGCTGGGCAAGTACACCCAAGACTTCAATTTATCTACCCAAACACTCAAATTGAACATATGTTGTCTGAAGACACAGATACAAATACACACTACCACAGGGTACTTTGTTGTTGTTTGTTTGTTTTTGAGTAAAACACAAAATCAAATAGCATGAAAGGATACAGAAATTATAACTTGCAGGGAAAATAAAGCTTCCTGAAAAGGAAGAAGGAAACAGAACAGAAAAAAAAATCAGCACCATAAACATTCTGGTCTTAGCTAAGCATGAAGAATTTTCTTATTTTTTTGATTGTGAAATTGAAGGCTGAGTAGAACGGGGTGGAGCATGCATGGGGTAAATTGTTCTACCTGACAGTTCAACAAGTCTCAGAGAAGGGCCGTGGTCTTTTTGAGAAAGAAAAAATATCAAAAACAGAATTAATAAAATTGTCTCAGTATGAAAGAGAAAAAAAAGTAGGAAGAACTGAGAAACAGGAGAATCAGCACCACAGTATGATGGGACACAACTAACATAAAAGGCCATCATAGGCCTGTCACTGCTCTTTATTTGGCAGAACAAAAATGACACACTTTCAAGTGATTTCCATCTCTTTCTGAAAAGTGAACTAGTAAACAGAGCAAGGTGATCTGAAGGACGAATGTTGAAAAAAAAAACCATGGCAAATTTTGTGTTAATGTCATATCTGAAGGAAGGTAAGGTACCAGTTTAAATGCTTACATTCACTCCTAGTTTCTAAACTAGAAGATCTTGCAGAAAGCAATACATTAGGCACTGCTGCAAGAAGCTGAAGATTCTGCTCACTGAGAAGCTTGTTACAAAATAACAAGAAATGTATTAGGATGGATACAATGGGAAGAGTAGGAAAAGAAAAGAACAAATCAATGACAACAAACTCTGCTGAGTTCTACTATTTTTCTAGAGATATAGAACAAGAATTCTTTTAAAAAAACTATATAGGGAAAGTAAATAAGATTATCTTATTCTGTCTTCTAACAGTAAAAGAGGAAAACTAAAAGGAAAATTACTATCTGTCTATCATCTTATATTGACAAATGAGGAGTTAGGATCTGCTGCTTCTGAGACACGTCCCTCAGCAGCAGCATTTTCACCTCTACAAAGGATGGAGACCCTAGTCTCTTCCGAGTCCATCTGGTGTGGCAAACTCTTTGGCAAGAACTTGCTAACTTACAGAACGTGGCTGTAACTGCAAAACCTTCCCCCAAAAAACTTTTTAAAAAATCAACAAGAACTAAGATTTGCAACAGTTAGCTGAAGACCGAAGTGGGAATCCTAGCCAGTGTTGTTTAAGGAGGAGCCTGTGGAATGGGAAAGGGGGTGTCTATTTCCTGAGTTTAAGACCAAATTTTTGTCCTGTGCAACTGACCATATTGGGATTATTTCATATTTAGGATGAGCCTTTAACCCCTCTACAGGCATGTAGATAGACAGATTTAATTTTAAAAATACATTCTTGGGAAAAAAAAAACCCAACTGGCTCAGAAACTAAAAAAGAATGTATCACTCACAGAAGACTACTTTTATAATAGCCCCAAGCTGTTCTGCAATGTCTCATCCATATCCATTATCACAATACAAAAAACACCTGCTCTGCTGATATTTGAGTGATACTGAAAACACCTTTCCTATTGGGCATCCCTTTTACTAAATTAAAAGCACCTAGAAATAAAAGTTAAATGAGATTTTCCTGTAGTTATGTAATACAATGGCTGCAAGCAGTATTTCTCTGACTATAGCTAAAACCTGAGAGAAAAAAAAAGAAACCAATGAAACATGAGTATGGGGAGAGCGAGAACTTCTTATTCCTGCCTCTATTTGTAATTGCCTGAATTTTAAGGTAATTTTGAATGCTTGCTCTTACACGTTGATCGCAAAACAGAATTCACTGAAGTGTGTACTTACCGATCATCGTCAATCTCAGAAAGGCTAGGACATACCCATTGTTAGCCAACCTCCAAAAAGGGCCAATTGTCAAGAATACTGGGGAAAAGAAGGCGACGGCAAAAACTTCTAGGCCTGTGAGTGCCAGTGTCTGAAGGGGGAAGTAGTAGATCATTGGTGGCAGTGCATGGTAAAGAGACCAAGAAATGTAGCCTAAAACAAGAATAAACCAAAAAAAAAGAAAACCCCATCACGTATTTGCAACAACAAGATTTCTTGGAGATTACTTTAAAAGTACCATTTTGTGCTTTCACATACAGACTATCAAATGTATTTGAAAGCAGTTCAAGCAACAACAGCCACTTTCTGTGAAGAAATGTTTGTTGTTTCAAGTTAAACAAGCACATTTTCTGAGGAAACAGAATGATGAGAATAAAACATGCTCTTCCCCGGCTCAGACAGCAGTTCCTACTTTGAACCTCAGTGAAGTGCTCAGCTTCGGAAAGGATTAGCGTTCAGAGGGCTGGCTAAATAAGCAGTCCACCCAAAGTACCACTGCTCCTCAAAGGCAGACTGGTGGCTAAAGGAATGACTCTAGTAAATCGATGTGCTTTTCTCCCTGGAGACACCTTATCCAGGCACAGCAGCACCGTGCCGGGATGCACCCAGCAGAGCAAACCGTGGGTGCGGGTCTGGAGACCACCGTGGGCTCCCTGCCGTGAGCGGGACAGCGCAGCACCGGCTCTGCAGCACCTGCACCGACACTTGGCCGGCAGCAGCAGCAGTAAATTCCACGCTGATCCAAGAGACAAAAAAAAGCATTCCAGCTCTAAAGGAAAAAGAGAACCCAAAGAAGAACATTCACAGATGCGAGCGCTATTTACTGCTTCCAGAGGGGAGCTGTTCATCGGCGACGCGCCTGCACGCACGGCGAACCCCGGACACCGTGCCGGGGCTGCCCGGCTACGGCCCGTCCCGCCGGAGCCCCACGGCGCCCTTAAGCGCGGCCCCTCTCCCCCGGCCCCGTCGGGCGACACCGCCNCACGGCCGCGCCGTGCCCTTCACAGCCCCCCGCGCCGAGCGGCCGGGACGGCCCGTGTGCCAGCAAAGGAGCAGCGGTACCCCGAGCTGTCAGGCCAGCGAGGAAAATAAAAGCAAAACGTGTCATAGCACAAGCTGGCGGGGGAAAAAAAAGAGGAGCTAACCCACTTGGCAGCTTGTACAAACACCTGGTTAACTGCGGGGGTGTCCGAGTTAGTACTGTGCCCACCTTTGTGAAATATGTGTTGTTTTATTGCAGAGTAAAGAGTTCTGATAAGCAATGCTGCCTACAAAAAGCACAAAAAAGAAGCGTTTCGTTTGCTGAGATTCCTGAGTAACTTGTTAATTTTAGAAGAAATAATGAGTTAAATCTACCCAACCGTGATCACCGCTGCCAAGTTCTGCCAAAAACATCACATTAGCAAAATCTCAATTTTAGAATTTTCTTGGGGGCTGGAGGGGGGCATGAAAAGTAAAATTGTAAATGTAAGCTAAGAACTACGAAGTCCTTTTGCTGTTGGAATATATAATCAACTTAAGTTTTATTAATCTTTGTACAGCATCCTATAGAACTGCCACCTGTATCTCCTTATTTGTATAAAAACTACTGTCCCGTTATAAATAAACCTTATGGCATGCATTTTCTTTCCCAGTTTATGAAACTCTAAATCCACAGGAGTAAACTATAAAAACCTAACATCTATATGACCGATTATTAGCAATAAAGTCTGGTCTAGACATTTGAGAGGACATGGTATAATACTCTAAATTTTGCCCTAGAAGTCTCAAAGTTCAGTGATTCATTTACCCTGCAGTATGATGGGTTTTGGCTATTACAAAAGTTCCGTTGAATTTTGGATGCTATTTGAAAATGTGTTTTAAAAATTTGAAACGTGTTTTAAATGTCCACAAAAGGAATAAAGCATTTTGATGGAAAAGTTGACTTCACTAGGGAAGGAAGAATGAGACTCATAGATTTAATGAGCTTCTCTGTTTTTTCCAAGTTCCATGTCATTAAAGGCATCTTTCTTTTTCTTCATTAAAGAAAAGCTATACCAGAACAGTAACCAATCTCATTTATCACTGGATATCAGGATTATGTAAGTGATGACATCATTTCATCTTACTGTGCTGCGATACAAATGGAAGATGAGATATTTGGCCATAAATACAGAATAAACACGGCTGCTTTTGGAGCTGAGTGGAGAGAGGCTCACAGAATGTACTCAGCCAATAAATACTTGAAAAAATTTTGCAATGCTTCTTGCAATTACAGTATCTTGCTTCATGGTGAGGTGGAGTTCCAGTAAAACTAGACATGACTGGAATTGTGAACCTGATATGCTTGCGTGGATTCCATTAAACTCATAATGCAATGAAAATAATGCAAATCCTGACAAATTTTGCAAGATGCTTAGTTACACCTACTAGTGCAGCCATGCCTTTCACTATAGTTTTTTAAATTGCTGGAGTGCCACAGGTGTACTTGACAAAAAAAATAAGCAAAAGCATTTGATCTTTATTGGAATACAATGATGTCAAGCCAGTAAAGTCAAGAAAACACTACAGTAGGAGCTTCCACTCACTGAACAAAATGAATTTTCATTCTAGAATCGTATTTAAGACACTCCTGCCCTAAGGTAGATATTAAAAAAAAATCTGAATTTAACAGCTCCATAATTAAATTGGTTGACAGGGTAAACTTTTCTAAAGCTAGTGATTGTAAAAACAAAAAAGGCTTTATTTGGATTCAAACTATAATACAAGCACGTTTTGAAACCTAAGCAAACAGAACTTTCAGATTTGCAGAAAGAACTTTCACAACTTTCAGACCCCTGTGAGAAGTTGTCCTTGCATATTGCCTGAGATGCCTGAATGAGCATGATGAAGAAGCAGAAGAAAGTGCCAGAGAAATGGGGGGGGAAGGAAGCATGAAAGTATGAGCATAGATTAGGATTGAAACTGCAGTTCTGGAAAAAAGCAGGAGTAGGTAGAGTTAGGCACCTGTCACAATACCAGTGGAAACACAAACACATGCAGGTCTCTGCAAGCACTCTACTGGGTTCTTCACAATAAGAAGAGTAAATCCTATATCTTGAACATTTCATAATTACCACCTATTCACTTCTAAAAGATAGCTCAGACAAGTAGAAAAGATAAATACATCCAAGAATTAGCCAAGATACAGAAAACTTACATGATTCCTTGCAAGCAGTGAGGACAGTTTAATGTTTTACTCAGAAGTATGTTGACTGTTTCCTGCCGTGACTTTTCATGTCTTTTCATTCACCCTTAACTCCTACTCCCATCAGCATGAGAACAGTGCCCTGTCATGTAATTCCTACTTCGTTTTCCATGCTCTGTTATGGTTACAAAGCAAGGGGGTGGAGCTTTGTTTCTCAGGGAAGTTTTAAGCAATTAACAGGGGTTTGATTTTGTAACAGACAAATAAACCATGCTTATCCTGAGTGGCAATAGTTGCTCCTTCTGGCACACACTGTATACATACGTGGAGTGTTTCTGTTCAATATGTGCAGATCAAAGGCTTTGCTTCAGTGAATGTGGTGAACCTCAGGACCCTGGCAACCCTTCAGTGTTTTCTAAGAGTTTCCAAGTTACTAACATGAACTGGTTTCTGTCTATCACCTTCTCTCCATTTTTATAACTCTGAAGAACTTTCAGGCAAATCTTGGAAAGAAAGTGTTTGAAGAACATACTCAACTGTGATAACCAATTTTGCTTTTAAAGTCACAGTTAAAAGAAAGCTTAAACTGATTTTTAATAGGCACTTTTGCACAGAAAGGTGCAAGAATCCAAACAGTCCTATCTCTAGGCAATCCCTATCCCCAGGTACACATATGCCCCATGAGAAAATTGTCCTTCCAGTGCGCTTTCATTTTATTCAGTTGAAGCTGGACCAGCTAAGAAGTTATTGGTCATTAAGTACTCACTCCACATGGGATTCTCTTGTGTATTGTGTTTTTCAGAATAGCATATAGCCAGTATCTATTAAATAGTTTTCATGTATGTTTTCAAGAATACCTTTTAGATCCCAGGAGGTATTAGATACACCTTCAAGACTTGTTTTAGGTCAACACTCTTGCCCAGCCTCTGTGTGAAAAGCGCATTTTGCAGCAGCAAAGTCTGATCCTCTGGTTTGGCAGGCAAAAGTGGGAGAATAGTCTGGTGAAAAGGGCTTAAAGTAGCCAAGACCCACAGAAGCTGAAAGCTTTTTTTTTTTCTACTTAAGAAAATTAACTATGATTTATGTTTCTTAAGAAACAGAGATGCCAAGGTCATGCAAACAGAGGAAGTTTAATGGTGATCTCACAGGCTATTCATTTGATGATAAGCACTGAAGTGTCATATCACTATTTAGGATACCCTACTGAAAACTATGATGCCTTGCTGTGAAAAAAAACAAAGCAAAACAAAATAGAAACTGAGACTTTTTTATTAAAATAAAATGTAAAATAAAACTCATGTTTATACTTTTTATTTTAGAAAACTTAAAGAAAGGCCTTGCATTTCTCATTTACGAGAAAGTGGAACCACTTTTTTTTCAATATTTCTAGAACAACCCCTCCTACACCCAACGGGCATTTTCAGGATAACTTTTTCTTGCAAAATTATTTTTGCATGATGAAAGTGCTTTTCTTATTTAATTCTTGTTAATATTAAATTTAATTTATTTGCTTAACATAAGCATTGTTGTAGTATTAAAATCAAAGCAATGCTTTTCATTCCAAAATGGTCAAAGTAAAATTTGTTGCTTCTTTTTTAAAGAACAAGATTTCATTTCCAGAAAAAAATATTTTCAGTTGATAGGACAGACCCCGTATGTTGTATGCTGGGCTCCTCACTACAAGAAAGACAAGAAGTTACTTCAGAGGGTCGAGTGCAGGCCACAGAGATGATGAGGGGTCTGGAGCATCTCTCATCTAATACAAGGAGAAACTGCAGGAGCTGGGTCTGTTTTTAGTCTAGAAAAGAGAAGACTGAGAGGGATCATCATCAATGCATACAAATATCTCTCAGGTGGGTGTCAGAGGATTGTGACAGACCCTTTTTGGTGGTGCCCAGCAACAGCACGAGGAGCAGTGGCCATAAACTAAAACACAGTAAGCTCCCCCTCAACTTGAGGAGGATTTTTGCATTGAGGGTGGCTGAGCACTGAAGAGGCTGCCGAGGGAAGTCACGGAGCCTCCCTTTCTCTAGACATTCCAAGCCCACCTGGACAAGTTCTCCAGGTCACCCTGCTGCAGGAGAATGGATTGCAAGCAACCCTTATGAATTACAGCTGTGCTAATTATCAGACAGTGGAGACAGCCTTGCCTGTACAGTGATGGGGATGTCAGGAAAGAGTGGGTTAGGGTTGGCTGGCCGTGCCGTGAGGAGAAGGGACACGAAGGGACACACAAGGTTTCTCTGTGTCTTGTGTCCGTCTCGACTACAACATCCCACCTCGGCGGGGGGATTGGACCAGACGAGCTCCAGAGGGCCCTTCCAACCCTAACGATTCTGTGATTCTGTTACCTTCATTAACGCAGACCGTTGCTAAAAGGGCGTTCTGGATTTCAGTGGGGAAATCCGAGAAGGCGGAATTTACTTGGCGTGCTCGCTGTTCCTCTACTGGAGCAGCCCAGCGGGAGGCAAGAAGGGCTCGTGTGACCCGCCCGGGAGCGGGGAGCCGGGCCGTGAGGGCAGCCGGGCGGGCCCGCTGTGCCGGCGGCCGGGAGGTGGCGCTGGAGCCCGGCAGCACGGGCGGGC
>VWZN01007211.1:171191-207803 GCA_013396955.1 Regulus satrapa | reverse complement strand
ACAGCTCGGCGGGGCCGCCGCCTTCTGCTCAGGCAGCACCCTGAGGTGCTCGAGGGTGTCCAGAGAAGGGCAGCGGAGCTGCTGAAGAGTCTGGAGTATAAGTCCCGTTAGGAGCGGCTGAGGGAGGTGGGGGTGTTTAGCCTGGAGGGAAGGAGGCTCGGGGGGGCCTTATTGTCCTCTCCAACCACCTGGAAGGATGGAGGTTGTAACCACGTGTGGCTTGGTCTCTTCTCCTAGACTAATTAATTACAGGACAAGATGATAGAGCCTCAAGCTGTGCCAGAGGAAGTTCAGGTTGAACACCAGGAATATTTATTTATTTATTGCACAAAAAGGGTGATTAGACCGGGGAATGGACTGGCTAGGAGGGCGGTGGTGGCATGGACTTGGCTCTCAGTGCCATGAGTCGGTTGACAAGGTGGTGTTCGGTCACAGGTTGGACTCGATGATCTTGGAGGCCTTTTCCAGCCTAATTGGTTCTGTGATTCTATGAAAGAAATACTCTGGCATTGCAGGGTGTGCAGTGCCCTGGGTCGAGGTGCTGAGCAATCCTGGGGTGTTCCCCAGCCCCGTGCTGTCACCTGTTGGTAGGGACCTTGTCATTGACTATCTAGTGCAGCTGCTCTGTAGCCTCACCTTTGGAATAAGAGCATGAGTTTAAAATAAAGAGCCGGTTCAGATCGGGGGGAAACACGTTGAGTCTTTTTGTCTTCTGTCTTCCTCACAATGGCCCTTGAAGTGCCTCTCTGAAATCTTTGGTGCCTGCCCTGGGCGTCACAGCCCACTGCATGGACCAGTTAGTACATGCAATTTTGGCTCTCCCTTTCTTCCCTGAAGTAGCCCTAGAAATTATGGGGTCACCATTCCTATTCATAAGGATGCTTTTTATTGAAAACACAGTATATGAAGTCGACAATTCTCATATTTGAAAAACTTCTTGCCTGCTGCTTCTTCATCGTCCCATTAGAGGTATTCAAACTGAGATTTTTTTTTCAGGTGCCTAATATTAGCATTTTCTTCTGTAAATGATTAAACTACCTGGAACATTTTTTGTAGAAGACAAATAAGGTTTTTGAATATTCGATCCTTGCAAACCACATTAATTTAATCTCATATTATATATGTATTTAATTTAAACAGGATAATATAATTGGGGAATTCTTTCCAGAATATACTCTTAATTGTTACACTAAGAATTACATGTAAGGTTGAGAAAACACCAGTGAGTATTACAGAAAATTACAAGAAAGCTACATTTCTCCAGTAAGTTAATGGACAGAAAGATGTTTTTTGGGATGACAATTGTCTTTTCAAGACACTTTGATATTCCTCAGATAGGAGACAGTGTGTCAGCTAGGTGTGATTATTAATAATTCAGTTACATAATATTTTGATAGCACCAGTTCTGTCTCTTTTTGCTTTTGGCTTTCATAGGATGTGGGAGATGTACCATGAGGCTGCTTGAAGGGCTAAACATTTTTGGGGTTCTTCATTATGTTGAAACGGTAGCATAGCTGAACTTGAAATTCATTTGTAATTAACTTATAACCTATAATTCAGGAGAAACATGTACTTAGTACAATATAGGAGGCCAAACTGCAAATTCTTTTTCCTTAATTTTATTTTATTTTCCTCCTGTGACTCAGCTGTTTTATCATCACGAAAAAGACAAGTACTTTAAATCTGTTGCAACAGTTAGAAACTGTCTCCAGTGATTATTTGTATGTAGCTGTCTTCACAAGCAGGCTTTGTCAGTAGATAAGAATAAGAAAATTTGATTCATTTTTGATTGACACAGTCCTTCTTAAAGTTTTAGGCATCTTTCTCATATTTTATATCCTTTTTGCATTAAGTGACAAGAGACTGATGAAAATTAAATTGCTTCCTTAGATTGAGGAAGATGGTGTAGAGCTGTGAGCTTTCTTGGTGTAATACGGGTTTTCAAACTTACTTTTTTCAAAGACACAGGGATCATTGTCATTTTTGAGAGTGTCTGAGAATAAAGTGCAGGGTGGCGTGAATGCAATGCTTTTAAATTTATTTTTTTATTATTTTTTTACTAAGGGGACAGGAGGTTATGTTGCTTCTATTACTTACAAAAGCTTTGCTGAATGTCTAGTGTACGAGAAGCAGACATAGCTTGAACTTCATAGCTGTGTAACTGACCCCAAAATAAATGCAGGAAATTGTTTATACAGTAATATTGTTTGAAAACAAAAACCAAAAAACATTTAGGTGAATAAATTGTAGCATATATTTTCTATTTAACTCTGCCCTTTGCAGTCACTTTAGCATTGCTCAGCTCACGCTCACCGTTCTCAGAAATACTTCTGGAAAAGCAGCAGTGCCCTCTCTGTTAATAAAGTACCAGACCATGCAGCAAAGAGCTAGGTAGAAATCACAGATTACACGTTTGAATTACTCTAGAAATTAATGAGTTTCCTTCTTGCTTTTCCCTAGCAGCGCAGCTCTCAAGCATGAAAGATTGCAACTTTAAAATTCTTTGGATTCTACTTTTTNCCCCTCAACTTCCATTTACTGACAAAAGCCTTAGAAGGAGCTGTAATTTTTTTTTTTTTTTTTTATTTAAGGATGATTGTAACTGGATTGGGTTTTTGGAGATGCAGGTGTGGTTTGTGGTAGGCTTGCCTGGTGGGTTCCCATGGAATCCAGGCTTCAGATGATGGCAGTGAGGATAGAAGGAGTGCAGTAATTCTGGACAGCACACTATAGAGGCTATTTCTTTGACCTGCAATGCTTTTAAAAATGCAGAAGGTCTTCAATTATTTGCTCATATTTCTTTTCATTTATTTATGATTGAGCATGCTATACTGGGTCATGATTCAGCATTTAATTGTAACTACTGACGTAGCTGTTTAAGTTACACACAACTCTGTGTTGCTGATAAGTGATAAACTGTGCTGTAAATTGTAATCAGGTGACTGGATGCTATCTGCTGTAAATAATACTCTTTTCAACCTGGTCACTTTTATTTCTCAATGAACATTGGACTTAGGAGTGTCAGTATGCTATATTTTGACTTTTTACCTTTGTACCTAGCAGAAAGAGAAGTAGCCAAGAATAAGGCACACAGCTTCCTGAGATCAAGAGCAGTAACAGGCTACCAGGAAGGACAATGTCTTCTGAAGCAGTCCAGCAGGGAAGTCAGACACCTCCCATAAAGCAGCCTGGATGGGTAAGCTCTTTTCCTCCCTTATATTTTGATGCTATTGCTTATGAATAAGTGGGATTTTGCCTCAGTTGCTCTTACTGAAGAGAGAAATGGGTGTCTGTTAGCTTAAGCCTGTAGATGAAGAGAGGGAAGGATGGTGTGTTATTTTTCCTGGCTCACTGTGCTCAGAGGGCTAGGAGTTGTGAATCTTAAGGTTCTGATTTATGCCCTGAGTTACGAGCTGGCATATCCGTGATGTCTGAGTGCAAGTCCAGTGCAACACATCCCCATCAAGTTCTGCATGCACATGTTCAGAAGGAGAGAAGGAAACAGTACAGCACAGGAATCTGATCCTACAGCTCTACAGAAGACAAACATTCTCCTCTGATGGAGAAATTGAGCCATTTAAACGTGGTATGACTTTTTGCTAACCAGCCACTACCAGAGGGCAGCAATATTGGGCTGAGCTGCAAGGAAGGGGCACAAGTGCCAGCAGGGTGGCAGGGGCTGGGGCCTCAGGTGCAGGGAGCACAGGACCCCAGAAGAGGAGGAGAGCAGATCCAGTGATGTTAACAGGTGTCAGGCTACAGTCAGTTCAGTTATTGCCAGGCAATCAGGTTAGCAAGGCAAGGTAAGGATCTCCATGGTTTACCTACAACACAATTCAGGCAAGGGCCCGAGCTTATTTACAGCTCCCGGGCAGAGCTTCTTGCTGCTTTCTCCAAGCTTTTCTGTTTTCACAGCAGTCTAACTCAGTGTTCCTCAACTGTGCCGTGTTAGAGCTGACTCTGAGCCCAAGCAGCTAAACACCTGGCAGGGCGTGTATGGAGGCAAAAAGGTTGCAAAGCCTGTTGGTGCACTTGGGCTCTGACATGAATTCCCTTATCTTTCAGTCAGCCTATTTGTATTTTAGTGTATTTGCTATGACCTTACTCAGAAACCGGTTTGAAGTGGTTCTCTGTGGTCTGGAATGGAGCCATAGAGTTCGCCCAAGCAGCACCACCATTAACTTCTGTGGGAGCAGTGCTTGAAGAAGGGCTGAGATATTAATTACCTATAATGTGAAATGTGTGGCTATGGCCCGTAAATGCATTTCCTTATTATGGCCATAAAATC
Source organism: Regulus satrapa (assembly GCA_013396955.1). Classification (NCBI taxonomy): domain Eukaryota; kingdom Metazoa; phylum Chordata; class Aves; order Passeriformes; family Regulidae; genus Regulus; species Regulus satrapa. The sequence goes on along the minus strand of VWZN01007211.1, from coordinate 203,515 downwards.
ATGGATCAGTCAGGCATAAATGGAGATAGAATCCTGTACTAGATGAATCTGCTCTTTTTTCCAAGGTATTGCTTGTTCCATGATGCCTAGTTTTTCTTTTAAGAACATGTATGTTTGAAGATGTGTTTTTCCAGAAAAATGTTAAAATGTCGATTAATTTTTGTCAATTTATGACAACTTTCCCTTGGCTTTTCTTGCTGAGCACGATGTCATGGTATGGAATTGGAATATCCCTTGGATCAGCTGGGGTCAGCTGTCCCAGCTGTGTCCCCTACCAAATTCTTCTACACCCCCAGCCAATTTGCTGGTGGGGCAGCCTGAGAGACAGAAGAGGCCTTGACTCTGTGTGGGATCTACTCAACAGTAATGAAATATCACTGGATTGTGAAGACTGGTTTGGTCATAAATCCAAAACCTAGCACCATACCAGTTACTGTGGAGAAAATAAACTCTTGTCCAGTAGAAACCAGTACACACATTTATCTCAGATGTCAGATAACAACGCTTCAAATGCTAACACTGAGTCTTTTCTTGAAGAAAGAACTCTTATGTCTACATGTCAATACCCAGGGTATTGCTATCCAGGATAGCAGAGTGCAAGGGAGAAAGAATACTGTCACTTTTTCCTCACAATCACAATGGGTGAAAAAAGTGCTACCTCAAAGAAGTCTGGTGGTGGCCTGATTTATATTAAGGTGAAGCCAGTATAGTTTGGTTCAGTTAATGCATGGATATATTTAAATTGCTCAGACAGAAAGTTCTAATGGGGAGTCTGGCTGAGTTTATGTTGACTCTCTTCTAAATACTTGCAAAATCTGCTCTTATTGAACTTCAGTTGACTTCTGTACGGAGCAGAACTTGATTTTTGAGAACTGCCCTTATTTCCTGTGATTCCTTTCTGGGAGACATAATGTAGCTCATGAGAATGAAATGGATAACAGAAAGCAATATGCTTCTGGGGTAAGCAGCAGCTGGACAATTTTGGGAAAGTGAAGATGAACAAGATGGGTACTTTAAACTTAAAACCTATGTAGTTCTTTCTGTTTCTATATTAGGATATCAAGATGTCATCACACCGCTAACAACAGAATAAGGAGTTTTGTTTTGAGGTTTTTGGTTTTTATTTGTGTTTTAAGTAATTTATCTTTCATTGATTTACTTTTTTTTTTTCTTCCTGTGAGCTTAAATTCAGTGACTAATCCAAGTTTATGCTTTCAGCCAATGTTTTTTTGTCCCATCTCCCGAATTGAAGACAAAGAGATTGCAAGGGTCTATAGGGAATGCAAACAGGAAAGTTTCTGGTACAGAGGTGAGTGATCCAAAGTCGTTCTTACCACACAGAATTAAGACTTATTGATGTTTGTATGCAAAACTGTCTGCAAAATGTTTCTTTGTTGGAGCACTGTTGTGGATTAACTCTGTGGTGTTAAGCTTTGTGTTCTTAAAGGTTTTAATTGAATTATTTGCATAATCATTGTAGGGAAAGGTGGTTGACTTGAGGTCTTGTTTAATATGAACTTTAGGTGCTGTAGAGTTGGTTCTATTCTTGAAAAGTCCATAATTAGGAGCACCTTAGGAATGTTTAACTTTGTAACATACATATCCTCGCCTTTGAATGGAAGGCAGGCATGTATGTGTCTTTGATTTCTGAAATTCTTTGTATGTTAGGACATCTAAAAGATCAGTGCTTGGTGTTTCAGTGCCTTTACTTCCACCCTCTCAGTTTATATCTAAATTACATATTTCCTGAATGGAGAAGATGGAAAAAGGTTTCAGATTTCATTGGAGCTACTGTCATTACAAGTGTTGCAGTAGTTAGAGGAGATACTCAGATTGTGGAAACTGTTGTTTAATAAATGTATATATATTGCATTAGCTCCAGATGTTACTGTGTGAGGATACCTTTGCTTTGAAGAGAACATAATCTGAATGAGCAGATTTAAAAGGTGATTAAGACAGCAGGTAAAATTCATGTTTAGAAAGAATGTGTTTAACATTTGAAACAGAAAAGATTTAATGTGTAAGAGTATTTACCAAATACATAAAAAATTTTGGCTGCTACTCTCCTTTTCATTTTCACAGCTCTTCCTTTATCTCTTGGGAGCATGCTTGTCACCCAGGGACTAATCTCAAAAGGTAAAGATCAAAAAAACCATTAAATCATTAATCATTAAAGTGCTGTTTTTCAAGATCAAAGTTCTTCTCGCTCATTACCATCATTGTTATGGTGAATTGATTATTACGTGTGCATTGCCACAGTCATTCTTTTGCAAGAACATGAACTGAAAAGAGAATTGACAAATCCAAAGGCAGGTCACTGGATTTTGTCGCCACGATCGTGTGTTTGAGGAGAGACTTCACTGGGCAGCTCCTAGGGCACAGCGTGGTACAACCCGAGCCAGGGGCATTAGAATTGGGTACTGTAGCTCTAACTGTTGCTTTATTTGAAAATGCTGGCCATGTTTTTACAGTGTCCCTGTATCAGTATGACTACAGCTTGGGTGCAGAGGGACAAGGAGTACTGCCAAAGTGAGGAGACAGAGAGCTTTCTGTAGGAAAGCTCACGATCTGCAGGCTAACACAAAAGAAAACTGTGTTCTGTTTATGTGGTGAATGAGCCTAGTTCTACACGTAGCACCTTCAGTTTCCCTCCTGGGGGGTCATGACTATGTGTAAGGTTGAGGTTGGTGTTTTGGAGAAAGAGTGAGGGGTATCCACCCTGAAGTCTACTAAGCTATATCACAAGTGGCTGATATGGCTTCCCTTTTCCATCCTTGACCTTTGAGCGTGTAGGGACACAGGGGGGGAAGCAGTGAGAGTGTGTCAGAGGAGGATTATGCATTTGAAAAAGGGGGATCAGTGATAGGAAGGGCACCGGGGCTGTCTCTGTAGCTAACATGCCAGCCTCTGGCACCAGGTACTCTTCTCAGTTTCTGTTCATTGTACTTGGATGCTTCTGGTCAGCTGTGAAATAACAAATGCCCTTATTAAGTAATCATTACTGTGTGTCAACAATTGGAGGGGGGTGATTAGAAACAACCAATGCTTTTGTCCCTCCCTCCCCTGAGGGACCCAGTATAAAATTGCATAGATCACAGTGGGCAAAGGCCCTTGTGCTTAGCATAGGCTGAATACTCCTCTGTCTAAATGCTTTCTTCTAATGGCTGCACACAGTACCCTGCCTCTAGAAGATGCTGGAGCTTCTGAGCCTCATTATTACTGCCTGAACGCATGTAACAGTGCAAGCAGTGTTCACCTCCCTTCCCTTTGCCACAGAAATCTTGCTGTGTGGAGCCCTCCTCCACAGCATGGCATTCCTCTGCCAGACACGTAGTTCTCAGAGGAATACTTGCTTCACCTCCTGAGATTCACTGAGGGAATTTGGATTTTGGTGGAAAAGCTAAAAGAGGATTTTTTTCTTTTTTTGTTTAGTACACTGTTCTCTTGAAGGCCAAAATCCCCTCTCCAGAGGGGAAGGCTAGATGCCAGTGGTACGGTTTTAACTGATAGCCACCAAAAGCTACCAAAGAGCAGTTTCATCCTACTTACCACAGCACAAGGAGCTGGACCTTGTGTAAGAGATTTCATTATGCTATTTTATATGCAGGGTTGGTTTGTGCAGGGTTGGTTTGTGCCACCATCACTTCCTCTGCAGTGCTGCAGGTGTCACCAGTGGCAGACATGCTGCTTTCATGCTGGTTTACACTCTGAACTCCTGCCTGGACTGAATCCTGCAAAGTCCAGATTCTCTCCCTCCTATGACTCTAGGACTGCCCAAAACACATGGGCTAAGAACTAGTGGAATAGAAAGTGTCCTGATGTACTGAAATCTGAGTTAGGGAACTTCGTACCATCCTCATATTAAGAAATGCAAAAGCTGTAGGAAAATTAGTGCCCTGATTTTGAGTGCTGGTAAGTTCCTTAAGTGGATAAGCTTTCTGACTATTTCCTTTTATTGTAGGTGTTTTCTCAGCAAGCGCAAGATTTGGTCCATACCCCAAGATAGCAAGTAAGTTGTACCCAATTCTAAAAGGAAAGAAAAGGTTCTTTATGGGCAATATTTCATTGATTTACTCATCTCTATGAATTTCTTTCCAAAATCTTTTTTTTTTTTTTAATGTGTTACCCCAGCAGATTAGGAAATCAGATTTCTGATGTTTTTGAAAGTAGATGTATGAAACAAGTTTCTTCTAATATGAATACTTTCAGTAGCAGCTTATATTTACATAATGCAATCTCTCAAGTTGGTATAAACTCTAGTCTTCACTTTGTTTTTAAGTTATGTCAGCCTCATTGATCAGCTGTGCTTGGCAGATTGCACAACTTACGGTATCAAGAGTCACAATACTACAATATATTAAATAGTATGGTCCTTCTCATGTGTTTGATTGATCTCAACTGTCTAATTCAGAGCCATCAATTGATAAAGAAAACAAATAGAAGCACAGAAATTGTCCTGTACAGTGAGGTGGCTCATGAATGAAAAGAAATTTAAATGATTCCTACTTCAGCAGAAATTCAGCAGGAAATCAAGGACATGGAAATAGTCTTTTGTTCTGATTCTAGTGAGTGAAAGCCACAGTGCAACAGTATGGCAAGCTGATGTTCTAACTTCTTAGAAGGCCAGAGAAGTTGGTGTTAAAAGTGTGATCACTGGAAGTAAACCACTAGCATCAGTAGTGCTGATACCATTAATTAGTTTATTTTCTATAATCTGTTCCTGTACATATTACATCCTTTTCCTGTATCAGTTATTTTGGACCAGTTGCTCTCTCTGATCACAGGTAACCAGTTTTCAGTAGTTACTGAATTCACCCCTTTTAACCCTGTATCACTTCACGAGTGTTTGTGACATGTTTTGAGAAGATGTGGTACACAGTTTGGCATATGATTAAAATGGAGCCAATAGCACACTCCCGATTTAAGCTGTTGTATTAACAATGTTTTGTTGTTCTCTGTCTCTGTAGTTGCCGGTGTCTTGGGTTATGCCATTGGAAAGATGTCGTACGTGGGAGAATGCCAAAAAAAGTTTCAGGAAATTGGTATTGTGCCGTTTGGTCCGCAACACAAAAGGTCTCTGTAATTTAAGTTATTAAGCCTAGCTCAAAATAGTCCAAACACACACTAAACATTATAGGCAGCAAAACTATGAATTTAAATTCTGTGATTAGAGTCTGAGGTACTAGTCATAATCTTGGGCTATATATTGCAGTATTAGAAACTACTACACATTCTTCAGAAAATGCAAATTAAACTCATTGTAATACCTGTTACTTGGATACCATGATTTAAATGAAATTATTGTACTTTTAGGTGTGATATGACAACAGTTACTTATTCTCTTTTCATCTAGTATCATATTGCTAAGATTGTCCATATTATCACTTCAGTCCTTTGAGTCTTCCTTTGGAACATACCTGATGCCAAATATGCTACAGACTTTTTTATAATATTCTCATATTTTAACAACAATGTCAATCTCAACCCATATTTTAACCTCCCTCTCCTCTAAGGCTTTGCCCACCCTCATGCCAAACCATGAAGAGCATGAACTGAGAGGGTGTTTTTTCCACCTTGCACCCCTAACCATAGAAAAGATCTCAGTAGTTGACTTCTGTCACCTGGTGCCTCCGTGTTTTAGTCATTGTTTTCTCAGCTTCACATGAAGTACTCCTTCACATCAAATCAGACTCTGACTTCCTTCCCAGCTCCTCCTCCATATTGAGAATCCAATATTCTTCTGGTATCGACCTTTCGCTCACAAAACACATCTCCAAAAATCCTATCCAAAAAATAATTCTCCTTTTCCCCCAGACCAGCATGAGCTTTCATGCCTGTAAAAATCCCTGACTGACAATGGGAAGCTTCTTCATTGTTCATCTATTTCTCTACTTGTATTCTTTCCCCACATAACAAAGTATATACTTGGTATTACACCAGAATGTTGTACACCCTACTCCTAGCTCAGTTTGCTCATAGGTACAATGGCAAGGACTGCCTTTTGCTGCTTAGAAATTCTGTTTTATTTTTGTAATTGCTAGAAGGAGTACTTAATACTCATCAATGGGCATTTATTGGCTGAGACATTTAGGTGTCCTATTTTGCAGTTTATATCCCATATTACAAAAATTGGGGAATATAGGCAAGAGATCACTACTTCAAGAACTTTTGCCATCATGCTATATGGTTGTATTATAAGAAACCCAGCAAAATTCTTCAATGTTTTATTTGCTTTTAATATTGTAGGCACTGTCATCATGTTTGCAAGGAATGTAAAGCCAAATTGGGATCAAATGAGGGAAAAGATGCTAGTCCTTCATCAGCTTAGTCCCAGGTAGGCAACCTTGTAATTTATTTTAGAATTTGATGTTCTGTTCCATGTTGAATGTTGAATGGTATTTTTTTTGAACAATATAGTGAAAATCACAGATGTTAATAATGGATCAAAATCCAAGCATTACTCGAGGAAATATTCTGTAACTTCTGATACATTTTGTTTCTTAATTTTTACACTACATACCTTTCATGCTAATTTTAAATCGTCCATCTCTGAGGAATGTTTTCTTTAGCTGTAGGCTGAGAATTGTTGATTGACCTAAGTGGAATTAATTTGGATTGACTGCTTGTATTAAAACAAATGCAACTTGTTTCAATTTCCAGCTTGTTTTACTGAAGAATCAAATAATTACGGATTACATTGATATTTAAGAAATGCATTGAAATTTTGAGAACTAGAAGCAGACACAGTGGGTGTGGGTTTTTTGCATTCAGTACTGCAATTTGGCCAGAGCCTTAGTGAGGCAGTGTAATAGTGGTGCAAGAGCAGTCTGCTGTGGTGGGGCAGGGTTAGGGTTCTCACCCCAGAAAGGGGGAAGCTCCCTTTGTGAAAAAGGAGGGTTTGCAGGGTAGAAGGTAGAGGAGTGTTTGAAAGGACTTGCACTCTATGAAAAACAGGCCAGCAGCTGGGTTTTGAAGAATGCTTTCACACTTTCTGCTTGTGGTAAGCTGGCCTACATTTCTCACAGGCAGGAGAATGTGTGAAAGTGTTTGCAAATAGCTTGGCTGCCTGCAAGAGAGGAGAGCAGAGAGCCTGTTTGAAACCCTGCCATGAGAGTTTATGCAGCTAAGAACAGAAGTCTGAGGCAGAAATCGTTGGATTGAATTGAGCATATATTATGTAGGAATTTAGACAAGGATATTGGTCCCTTTCCTACTCTAAAGTGCATGCCCACAGACAGTCTTTAAGGAAGGTTATCCTGTCAGAACCTCTTCACTTGCCCAGAAGGGAGATTCTGATGGACTTTTACTATGCAACAATACGTTGTGGCAGTAAGGATTGAAAAGTTTCCAGAGTCCTTAAAGAAGCCATTAGAATCAAGTCTTGATTTTAAACAGCTTTGCCACTGGTTCAGCATTTTAGATCAAGTGCTGCAAGTGCTCAGTCACAAGCAGAAAATGCACTTTGGCTTAGGCTTACCTAATAGGGTTGTGCCAAAAGAAGCAATGCTTCTCTTATGCCAGCTACAGAGATTGTCAAGTGAGCTGGCCCTCCACACCAGCTCTCTGCTCTAGTTTGGTATGAGGATGGGGTAAAAAATCCCCCAGGACTTTCTGAAGGATTTCTTGCTAGTGCCAGCATGAAGGAGGGAGTGAGGCAGACTTAGGAAACTCTGAATAAATAACACTCTAAATCTATTAGCACCTATGAGCTTAATTAACCTCTTACAATACTGTGCTGATTAACTGCTTTTGAAGATTTTTGTCTTAAATAAATGCTAATGTAGGCTTACTTACTTCAGATAAGGACCCCAAAGCATATTTAATTGAGAATGGTCATTTACTAGCAGCTACCTGTGTAGAGGAATCAAATATTTATTGTGGGATTTACCTCTGTGGTTTGTCAGAGCTGCAGCTTGCTGAACCTTAATCCAAACACAATTTATTGGTCAGCCTTCCTCTGAGAGCTGACAATATTTTTTTCTGGTGTGCAAATACCAATTAGCTTTTAAATAAATTCCAAATTGTCTCAAATACAAAGGAGCCGTGCAGCTTTTTGAGGGGAGTAGCACAGGATGCCACAGGCCCCTCTCCTTATTTTCTTCTTGTAATGGCTCCTGAAATTTCTGCTCTGGAACCTGTTCCCTGCTCCAGCTCACAGGTTCATCAAAGGACTTAATTGCTGCACATGTTACCAGCAGCTTAGGTCTTCTTGTTTGGTTTTTAAAAGGGCTTGAAAGCTTAGTCAGAAACTTAGTTTGAAAACAAGTGTAAGGTAAGTGTATTTCCTTCAAGTTTTAGTTGCTGTAATGAAAATTCCATTCTATTCGGGCCAGTGTGGTATTTGGAATTTGCCATAAATCGATTTTGATGGACAAGTTTTAGAAACTTTAGAAAACAAGTACTGTAAACATTATGTTGTTTGCTGTATTGTTAAACCTCTTCTATGTTTATGTAAATTGTTTTTGTAGCATGCTGTGCTGTAAAAATATGCATAACCCCCTGCTGAGCACATCTTGCTACTATACATACAAAGCATAAGGTGCAAGCTCTGGCAGTACCTAGGAATACCACCCAGATAAAATTGTATTCATGTTTAGGAATCAAAAAGTAATGTATTTTATCCTCAAGGACTCTGGAATGGTCTCAGAAATCACCAAGAAGCTCCATGTTTCACATTGAAAGCAAGGTAACAATCAAATAAATAACAGGTCTTTTTATTCTGTTTACAGATGTGGTGAACATGATAAAAAAAAAACCCAAAACCTTATGAAGCATCTTCTTTCAAGGCACTTTCCTGTAGAGATGATAATTTTGTGATTCTCTCTTAGATTTAGCATAAATTGAATTATTTGAAATAGTTGCATATTGTTTCATATAGCTCTGTTTGTACCAAATACCATTTTTTTAAAATACACTCCTCTCTTTTCAGCACGTGTTGGTTTATTTTCCTCTCTCCAGTGCAATTTAGCTCTTAGTGCTGAAAAATTACATTTGTCTATTGTCTTTAGACACTAGCAATACTTTGTGTAACAGACAAAGTGCTTTAAGTTGGAATGCTTATCCATGTCAAACGGAAAGGGTGTGAGGTTGTTTTAGTGGTTTGCAGTGACACAGCTGCTCAGTCTCTGAGCTGAGCCCTTGCTTGTGGAGTACTTTACCTGTACCAAATTCAGGGTATTGTCACGCTGCAGGTACTGTGCTGAACCAGCTTCCCATAAGCCAGTTTACACAAAGGTCAGCTTTGCCAGCAATACCAAAAGTATACCAAAACATCAAAGTATGTTCATGACCCACATTCATGAACAAGAATATGCAATATTTTGGAACAGTTTATGGTTGCACTAAATCTGAGGCCACCAGATGCTGCAGAAACGCCAAATCGAGATGGCACATGCTCTCCACAAACAGCAGGACACACAATTTCCATGAAACATCTCAGGAAATTAAAAACAGGCACTTCCCCTAAATACAGTGATGGCTTTCACATTCTCATGGGTGTACCATGATAGCCACCAAAACTTGCACTGTGACGTGTCTGAGCTCCTTCCCCTTCATCTGTCATCTGCTGCCAAGGTGAAGCTGTGCCTGGGTTGTCTGAGGGAAGCCCTTCCATCCAGGTGACACCGAGGAGAGCGGCCCGTGTGACAGAGGTCCTTACACCTCACACTCAGAGGCTGGTCTTGTGGTCAGTGTTACCTCTCGGGATTACAATTTAGCTACTGAACTCTGCTTTAAATGCAGTTTTGCTTCTATTTTTTGCTCCTGGTTATTCGTCTATAATAAATATACTGATGCATAAAATCACTTGTCTTCTTTTTTTCTAACTTTGTTTCCATACTTTGCAAAAGGCTGATTAGCTAATTGTGTGGACCAAAGATCATGAGTTACTGTGGTACAGGTAGGAAAAAAGGCAGTTTCTGAATCTAAGATGTATTACCCTAAATTTATGCATATCAAAGGAAAAATGAGCACAGCTAATGGGCAAAGTGTTCTATTGAATTAAAAGCAGCTTTGTAGCAATTATGTGCAGTTTAATGAACTAATCTTTGTTGGCCATTGCTGTTGTGCATTCCATACAAGCAGGTTAAAGAATTTATTTTTTAATTGAAGCAGAAGTTGAATATATTGAATTTAGGGGTGACCTATCAAATAAAATAGGGCAAGATTTGAGGTAATCAGTTGCTTCTTTAATAAGAGAGGAAAAGGTCTCCAGGAGGAAAAACAGTTGACCTTGCAAAGGTAAACTAAACTTTTTTCAGTGTTTTCTTACAGTGATAATAGGCTGTACATTCCCCTTTGGCAGAAGAAGTTACAAAAAGCCTAAAAAAAAATCCAATGAACTTACACAGCTTCCTGTGAGTCATTTGTATCTGGAAAGTTGAACTTGTTTTCTTCACTCAGACACAAGGGAGTTCCGCTGTGTGCTGAGGCATATCACAGCTTAGGTCAAGTCCACACACTTGTTAAAATCAGGAAACAAAAGACCTCCTTCAGCTGCAATACCTACAGAGTGAATAGCTGTATATGAGCCTCTATGCACTTTATAAAATTTTGGCTAGAAAAAGGGTGCAAGAGGAAAGCTATAGTGACTTTAATCTTAACTGCAATGGTCTGCTTATCTTTGCAGACTTTTGTATTAGCTGTTGGTATTCATTTTACAAATATGGTATTCACTCCCAATTTTTAAAGAAGCTTTAGAAGGGATAGTAATTGCAGGTTGAAAACAGCACATTCCTGTTTAAATCCCTAGTAGGTAGACTCTAGGCAAGCCAGCTGGTCCATAATTCTCTTCTAAAACTGGGAATGAAAGGGACATGCGAGCTCACTATTCTGGTTTTCATAAATCCCTATCAAAAACAAGATTTGGGGCTTATTTTGTTGTATTCTTTAGAGCAGAATGAAAGAATAGGGCGTGCTATGCCACCACAGGTAAAGGGAGGGGAGAGCTCTGGAGTGAGCTGGTAAGAAAGCAGGTTCTGGGGCAGGATTTACAACGGGAGTATGCTGGGCCAGGCCTGTGGGAAATACCGAGTGGCAGCAATGCTAACTTAGGAGCAGCAGCCCCTTCCTCACATCTATTTCTACCAGTGAAAGAGCTGCTGGTAGTTTTTCCCACTCACCCAACTTGTTTTTTGGCATCACATGCAAAAAAAAAAAAAAAAAAAAAAAAAACCTTTTGAAACAACNAAAAAAAAAAAAATCCATTTGAGAGAACAAAGAAAAGGGGTCCAACTTCTGACATGAGTATTTCAGCAGTTCCACATCCTTGAAATACTAAGCCACCTGTACATTGTATGGGTATGGAGGTTTTTTGTTTTGTTCGTTTGGGTTTTTTTTTCCTCTAAGTCCCTCAAAGAAATAAGATTCTCCAGGAAAGAAATGAGACTTCTCAAGGCTGTTTAAGATCTAGAATGCCTGAGAGAGCATTTGGGGACATGTTAGGGGGCATCTGGTCAGCATTTTAACAGATATCTGTCAAAGGAAAACACAAGTGTTTCTTGTTGACAAAATTACAGAGCTAGGAAAAATATATTCATATGAGAGGCTGACTAATAAGCTTCATAGTCATGCAGAAAAATACTTACTGCATCACACAGTTGGTTTTAAATTACTCTTGACTTTTTCAGTACAGGGACCTGGGAGTCATTTTGCATAGTTGCAAGATGTAGGATCAGTGGTCTACGACAACCAAAAGGCAAGGAGAATATTAACAATTCGCAGGGAAAAACAGATTTACACTACAGAGCAGTTATATGGTGTGCTATTGTTTTGAATATTATGGTGCTTCCAGTGCATTTTGGAAGAAACAGAGGAAAGGAAAAATTAAAGTAAAAAAGAATTATCAGAAATACTAAGTTATTTCATCACAAGAGATTAGATAACTCATTTTCCAGGGTGAAAATATCTCAAGGTGAGGAATACTATGTCTGTAAAAGAGTGAAAGATTAATAGGGAGCAAGTAATTGCTGTTTTTGTAAAATCAAAACTCATGAGCACTTAGTGAAATCAGGTTTAAACCAAACAGAAAAGAAACTCTTCTTTACACAGCACAATTCTGTTGGGGCATTCTTGCCACAGGGTATGGGAGAAGCAAACAGAGCAGCTTCAAGGGACATGACCTACACAGAGGCTGCAAATCACCTGCATTTGCATGATTCAAATGCAGCCTTTGTGTCAGCTTGAGATTGTGCAGCTCTGATCCACGAAGGACAGGAGTGGGCACCAGTGAAAGTCTCCTAGAAGGATCAGCAGCCAGTGTGGGAGAGACAGGGTGACCATCACGGCAATTCTTATATTCTTACAGCTATTGAAAAACCAAGCTCAGAGCCTTGCCGAATGAACTAAATCAGGTACATCCTATCTAGAAACAGAGACTGAAACATCTTGTGCAGAAAGCACAAGATTCATGACTCCTGAGAAAACACACCTTCAAATTACTTCTGTTACAGTGACTTCCTCTGCAGATGAAGGGTGAAGAAGAACTAAGGGTGGTAATGGATGCTTTTCCCATTGCTTTGGCATTCAGATTGTTCGAGAGCAATGGCACTTCCAACTTCTGGCATAGAAAAACCCCACTTACCCAAACTTCAAAAGGTTTCTTCTCACCTGTGAGCGTTTTGAGCTTTCTGCAGCCTGTGTGCTCAGCCCATCAGCAAGCTCAGGTATTTCAGAGCGAGAGATCTTTAATCCTTCCTCCCAGAGGCACATTTTAAATCTGTCCTTCACTCAGATGGAGGCTGAGGTCTACCAGGGCTGGGCTGGACATGCCCAAGCGTACTTGCTTCTACACTGCCACATCTGTGATACTTACAGGAAACCCTTCCCAGCAGCAAACGCTGGCCCTTTCAAAAAAAATCTTCAGGGGACCCTGGAAAACACACTTAACTCTTCTATGCAAAAACACAGCCATGTGCACTGACTCCATGGCACTGTACCAGCAGAAATGTTTTCTACTTACCATAGCTAAAATTGACATCGTTAATAATCCATCACTGATGTTTAGGCATCGGCCACTGCAACCAAATTCACCCTTAACTGTATCAGTTGCACTGTTTAAAAATGCTAGTTATCCTAAAATAGTTAAGATTAACAATTGTATTTAAGGTACAAAATGAAGCCGAACAAAATTGTTTATTTTGGCATTAGATTGATATAGAATCTCATCATGTAGCTTCATCATTAAAATAAAAGTCTAATGCGCTAGAAATGTGCTTGGTCTGTGGGTTAGTAGGAGTAGAAAAGAATGCGTATCATTCAGTGTAAGGAATTAATTGAAAATTTCAGGGTTTAGAAGCTGTTCATGCAAGATCTCAGATCCTGAAAATGGAGTCCTATATCATCAGTGAACGACAACTGAAAAAACAGCAACACAAAGGTTATATACACTATGGATTTTTAATCCTGAATAATTTACTTCAAGTTTTGGCAAGGAAATCTAACTCTCCATTTCTCCTTCATCTTAAGATTTTTTTTCTCCTTTAAAGGATAAGTGAAAATTCTATTTGATTGAATATCCATTGTATCAGATGATTGCGCAGTGTCTTTATCATATATCATGTTTGCTTGCTGCAGCATCACTTTATGCTCGTGCCAGGCTCTTGCTTTTTAGTTTTAAAAGTATAAATTCGAGGCATACGTGTGTCCAAGCCTGCACTGGCTGCTGAACTAGAACAAACCCAGGGCAAGGGTCTGAAACCACAATGGGATGCAAATGGTCCCAGTTGTTGCTTTGAGATTAAAATCAAAGGATTTGTGGATTTCTACTAACAATTTAGCAGGAAATGAAATTGCAAAAAAGTGAAAGGATACATTTAGGTCCCGTTTCATGTAAGAGATTACAGAGAACTTGTTCTGCTTGTGATTCAAGAAGATTGGACTGCAAGCAAAGCCTTCTTATGGCAGGACTGGTGTGTTTATGGGAGCCAAGGAGCTGAGCTGGACATGCCTCCTGCAGCTGGGCAAGGTCCTCCCTCACTCGGGGCCACAAACAAGAGTCCCCCTTGAGGAGAAAAAACGGGTCTTTCCGCTTCCAGCAAGCAGTGGACAAGCGAGGATTTCTTCTTGAATCACAAGGAGACAAGGAAGTTGTGGGTTCAATCTGGAACATTAATCATTTCCCCAGGTTTCTGCAAATCTGCTTAGCTTTCGTTAAGCAAATCAAATCAAATCAAATCAAATCAAATCGCTTTTCATTTACTCTTTTCTTTTCCATGTAGCTGTGTTCCAACTTCAGTAGGGAAAAAACCCTGCAGAGGTCAGATTAGTATGTACTTGGGGCTCTAAACATTCCTACTAATTTGGGGAAACACAGAAACATTCAGGACCAGGATTTTTGGTAGCTTTACCAGCTATAAAAGAGGCAAACTTTTGCAATCCTCTTCTCTCTGTTGCTGTACATCAGTAACAACAAACTTGGGGATAATGCTACCAGCACCTTTAAACTGGCTTGCTTATTTTGAAGCTTTAAGAAACTGTGAAAGCAATTATTTTATAGGGTTTTTTAGAAAAACGTTCATAGTGAAGCATTCAGACTCCTTTCCTGGTATTTGATTTAAGGTATAAAGGTTAATTCTATGTTATTTTTGAGGAAGAAAATTTACTCAGCTGTATAATAAACATTGAGTTAATTCTCAATTATTGGCAAATACACAAGTATGATGGTCCATAGGAAAACTTAAAGTATTTTTTAACACCATTGTTCTATAAATCTCATCACATTGCTCCTAGCAACAGTAACCCTGCTATCAGCTCCAGGACAATAGGTTTCAGGTAAAAATTCCCAAGTCATGGAAGTGCAGTATGAGCAAGCCACTCCTGGGTGACTGGGTAGCTGCTACAAAACCATGAGAGTGCAAAGGCCCACTCTGAAACAAGGGGGTACTAATGGGAGATATGCAGGAAAAGGGAAGGAAGACGAAGACCGAATTCCCGTGGCTGTTTTGTGAATCAGGGGCTCAGCATACACACTGTCACGGCAAACTGAATGCAACCCAACTTGGAAAAAACATCAGTTCCCAATACCCTACTAAATTAACAGCTATAATTGTGAACTCTCCTGTATTTAATGGCACTAAAGGTGTGAAATGAAAAGATTTTTAAATTGATTGACAGCAAACCAAACTTGTCCCAGTACAGAAAACCAGGTATGTCCTCTGAGAGGAACTAGATCCAACGGAATGAAAGCTTTATATTCAATTTAAAAATGCTATCAATACACAATGTTACCTCAGCACAACCACATTAATTGATAAGTTTTTATTTTCTCCTCCAAGAAAGGAAGAAAAATTCTGATACAAATATACGATATATAAATTGTATACTGTGCTTGTCCACCCAAAAATACAAATGTGAGGCAAGACACTTTACAGGAAGGGACCATCATAGGGATCTGCTCTATTATCATTTCTATTTTCTGCCTCCCGTTACTTGCATCTCTGACAACTAAGAAACTCTGTGAACATTTTCATGATAAAGCTTGGAATAGCACGGCCTTGGAATAGCACACTGAAAACCACAGCAATACAATTCTAGCAGACTGTGTATTTTCAGAGTTCACTCATCACAGCCATGAACATTCTCTACAAGGTAAATTTCTGATACAACTTCCAGATTATCCAATTAGCACATTAAATTTTTTAGATCAGCTTTTCTGAAAGCAATCTCCTTCCTGTTTCATTTTAAGCAGTATTTTGGCTCTTTAAGCATCCTCTTCTTTTCCCGTTTCTCCTCCTCATTTCAGCCATTTGCTCTGTACAATCCCCTTCCCCCAGTTATCTTCTTATTTATGCTGTTCTGCTGCAAGTCCATTAAATCTAAAAGGACTTTGAGAATTTTCAACTTGGTAGGCACACTGTTTTTCAGCTCCAACAAGGATGCCAGGAATGCTCTTATACTATTAACTTCATCATGGTTTTTGCTCCCTTATAGCCCAAACCCCCAAATAAAGATAATGCTGGGGGTTGAAACTGCACAGGCCAGAACGTAAAAATCCCTAAGTGAAGGCAACATTTTCAGAGACAGAGCAGGTGATACAAACACTAGGAAATACTCCTCAGTTTTGCCAATGTAGCTCTTCTCTTACAGGTGGTAATAATCACAAAATATTCCATTGATTTGGATCTCTTCTCTATAAACATGTCGGTTTTGTCATGACTTGCAAAAATTGAAAAATAAGGTCAAATATACAGAGCACTAACATTAACAGTCAATATATAATTCAAAGTTTTACCGAAGCTTGTCAGGTTTAGCCTCCTGCACTTAAATGTAGCTATTTTGAATACCTGTAGTTTCATTCAATTACTTTCTTCAGAAATTAAAGCTGTAGAAACCTGTTGCAGGCAAGTCAGAACATCAGTCTAAAAATAAAGCTGGCACCATGAAACAGTTTTGATAAAGTTATGGTTACTTCAGTGTCTGGCTCAGCTCTTCAGCCCTTTTCCCCTCAACAGTTTAGTAGTATTCCTGACATTACAAACCAAGTATGACAACCATTTCAAGTTCCCAGCATATCACTTTCAGACAAAACAAAGTGAGAGGTTGAGTTCTACAGGTAACTTTTAATGTAATTCTTGAAAATTTGAGAAGATTCTGATATTCTTCCCTTCTCAATACATGGGATTGCATTTATTTACATGTATTTTTACCTTACGCTATATGTTCATATTACCAGTTACCCTTCTCATTCTTAAATAAAAGCACAAATGGTTCACGGTCATGACAACCTCACAATAGCCTTGTTTTTCTTATTTATGCAAAATTTTTTAAAATTAAGCATAAATAGATTTTTAAATCTTCTGCCAAGTAAGGATTTTTCTCCTCATTTATTAATAGCTGTGTCTATGTGGCAGAGCACACCAAAGGTGCTGATACTCATGACTAATCTAGATGAAGTTCAAGTTAGCTGACAGGAGGTAATTTTCTTCAGTTCTCCATTTGACTCTTACTCATCCCAGGTATCTCCATATTTATTCACTTTAACTAAAGGAAACAAAAGAAAAAACAAAATTAGTCATGTGATAGTTTAACTGCCGAAGTTTATCACATACAGTGCCAAAAAGTAAAATGCAGCACACTGTCATCTGAAGTGGTCAGTGGGGAGAGAGTCAGTCTCAGCACAACAGACATGTAATTAAAGCTACTTCTGAATAAACGGGGAGAAGAGTTTGCTAATCATTTTACCTTAATGAATTAATATTCATTCAATCCGAAGGCCTACTGTGCTAATTCCTGCTCTACAGAATTTGTAATTACTTTGAAACAAATGTAACACGTGGACGAAACAAAGACAATTGGAGGAAACAGGCAAGGAATGTTACAATAAATAATGAGGCTACATAATCTAGTTACATGCACAGTTGGATGGATTCGGGGTAGTTAAAAACACATTCAAAGACAAACAAACAGAAATCAGTAATCCCTACTAGGAAACTACTCAGCCATTATTATTTGGCAGCTTCCTTTAGCAGAGGATTGAGTCAGAGAGGGGAAAAAACCAGGGTAGTGGTCTAAGGGCTTTGTTCAGAAGTGTGCCACTGTAACTGAACAGCAACCAGAAAGTGAAACAGGCCGTCTTGAAAGCGAGCTGCCAAGTCCTCTGTAATTGACTGCCATCACTGAAGAGGTTAAGGATAGCTCCATTCTGATCCATTTGCTGACACTGGTCAGGCACCCCTTCATAAATCCATTTGCAATTTAATAATTAAGCTCACTGTTTATTACTGTTACTAACTATGCAGCAGAACAAGTGGAATGGAGCAAAATGCCTGGTCCTTGTCCCTGTGAACTACCAGCACCATAACGACTTGACAAATCTCTTTGGAGCGACTGATACCGCAGTGAGACACAGTGACAAGCTCTCTCAAAGTACAATTTGATTTCCATTTCTATTAACCAGGGCAGCTGAACAGGCTGCACTCATTCCCTGGAAAATGGGCCAGTCTAGATCGCTGTGGTATTTGTGCCGCTGCAGGGAAGGGAGAAGGCACCAGCAGAAGGAAGTGAGGGATTGCTTAAAGCTGGTTCAAACTTGGTTTGGTTTCCCTTCTGTCTTTGCAAGGGAGGGCAGAAATCCCTGTCTCCTATTTGCTAGGGACCCAGAGAGAAGAGGATGAACCAAGGGGTAGTGACTCAGAAAGTATGAACAAGCACACAGCAAGTAACATGTCCAGTTTGACACAAGAAGCTAAACTGGATCTTAGCCCGCAACGTCAGGGTAATCCCTGAACTGCAGATTTAAATGTACTTGCATGTGTAAACCCATCCTGGATTTCTGTATGCCCTCCTTACTCCTTTTCCCTAAAAATGCAAAGAGATACTTTAAAAAGTCTGTTTACAAATCTCACGCACTGCTCAGTTTTATTCTCAAAGCCCAAGTACAGCCTTCAAACGGAACACGGAAATACAGTAGAAAAAATGCAATATTAACCAACATTTTATAGAGGTCTTTTATATACCTCAAGTAACTAAAAATAAAGTCATAAATGCACATTTTCATTTCACAGCCACATTTACCATGGAATATGGCAAGGTTTTCAGAATGCTGTTTAACATTTCTGCGTATGGTTCGCCAGTGACATTTCTAGGCTTTCTATTTGTGGAGAAGCATCTTGAAAAAGAAACATTGTGTAAATCCATGAAGTGTCAGCCGATGGAATTTAAAAGCAATCCGAAACTACAGCTTCCATAATTTTTTCATGTCTCATTTGGCAAAGTGACACGATAAGAGAAAAGCCTTTTATCCTTGAAATAACAGATAAAAATCGTTACACAAAAACTGTTTATATTTTTTCTTTCAAGACTGCAGATCTGTCCAAAGATAGATGATCTGCAGAAAGTAATTCACAAGCATCAAAGAGACTGACACTCTTAAGCAGCACTGCTCCAAAGCTTCAGAACGTTTTGCTTTAATACCCTCTTCTGTACTCATTACCACCCACAATGCCTCACAGGAGACAACAGCTATTCCTAGAAGTGTTGCTGCAACATGGCTGGGAAGACTGGGCAGTGCACACAAACCTGAACAATTCAAGGGGACTAGTTCATCAGTGTGTTAAATGGTAAAACATTCCTCTTGCTACAATTGTTTTTACAGATGCCACATTATATTTTAAAAGTTCTAGAGCAAGCAATTATGAATTGCTCCTGTGTCTCCTTTTCAAAAAACTGATTGAGGCAAGAAACTGTCTGAGTGGCGTCTTACTCTTCAGGACATTGCATTCTTATTTTGCTCTGTAAAGTTTTCTTTTTCACCGTGAAAACAAATCTCAGTATTGCTGCCAAATACCATTTCCTTCCTCTGGGTTTTAATGCAGAAAATGAACCTCTAGAAAACAATGCCTCTATAGAAATCCACTAATTCCACATGAAACTATTCATAAAAATAAATACCCTCCCCTTCAAACCATCAACCATGTGCTCTATTTTGAGAGAACAATGCTATCTAAAACACACCCCCCCCTCCCATAGCTCTTTGGTATAGCTCTGAGCTCAGAGAATTCTTTGTGGAAAGAGGTTGCTCAATATACTCAATGAAGCAAAACTTACGAGCTTTTCAGTCTGGCACCAAGCAATATGGCTAGAGAAAAGGAATTACAGTTTTCTACTGGATGACTAAAACGTTCAAAAAAATAATTAATCTGAAAGAGGAAACTACAGACCGGATGTATCACATATGAAACACCTGCAGATACTTTAAATATAAATTCCTAAAAGGTATGCAGATACAGGCTCTGTGTTTGTGAGCATTTTTAACAGTATGGCAAATATCTGAATTTCGCAAGTGCTTCTGTAAATCAGTGTATTACCTTCCTTAGCAGGTTTTTCCTGTGAAAACTTGCTTGGAGTTTCTGCCTTTGGTGGTTGCATTACGTCGTATGTCTGTCTGTGTTTATTCCTTAATTCCTCGTATGTGATGCCTTTTTTTTTACGACTTTCTTCTGGAACTGGAGCGGGTTCTGAAAACAAAACAAATTGAAAAATATTATATAATATGGCATAACACACCAAAATTTGGCTTCAACGTGTTCTAGAATAGCAGTTAATTACTGCTCAATCCCAAATTAAAAGAAGCATGACAGCTGCAATTTTAAATATAACAGTGACTGTATATGGTCTCCAAGTAATCCATTCCTTTTACGCTTTTAATTTTGTCAAACTGCTCTGAAACACTGGCTGTTAATTCATTTTCTTCATTTTACCAAAAGAAACTCTGACAACCACGTGGTAGTTGATGGATAAAATAGCTCTGGTCACTTCATGTAAAATTCATAGTAACTATTACATTTGAGAAAGATATGATTTCTGAAGAGAAAGCTAAGTGAAGCTCAAGGGTTTGCATTAAGGTTTTAAATTTTGCTTTCAAAGAATTAGGACAATATCTATCATATGATGCCTCATAAAAATTTTTATCTATAAAGACCATTCTTAATCTATGCAGATCCTTTTATCTATATTTATAAGGCAGAAATCTTGGGTTATACAATAAAGGTTTTACCAACTACTGATATTTGTGATGAAATGCAATAACAATTTTCTTGACACGTTTGTATCTGATACTTTCATACAATTATAACCAAACTGCATGAAAGGGCTTTTTTAGTGAAATAAAACATTTTTCATAAGTAAGTTGAAAAAACCCCAACTAATTGAAAGTACAAAACCCTCCATTTTCCAGTAACTTTCTCCTCTGTGTACCAGAGACACTTGAATTCAGAATCCTGCGTTTCCCCTGCGATAGCTGAGGACAGTTCACAGTGGAAGGAGGGGAACAGCTGCTCACTACTTGAAAACCATTTTAGTTCTCTGTGAGGAGATGGGACTGTTGGTGGATAGAACACAATATCCATCCAGTTCCCAGGAGACAGAATTTTTTTTTAAAAGTTTAATGTCACGGAGTCACAGCAGTATCCAGTTACAGCCCAGGGATGGTGGAACTGCAATCACCTCGGAAGGGCCAACAGGCAATTGGTAGGCTGTGGTTTATCCAGTACAGTGATGGGATGGCATATTGATTGCCCTTTCCTTCAGTCCAAGAGAACTTTCAGTCAGGCTGAGTTTTTGCAGGTTTAGTTCCACATCAGATTGCACCTTGGAAATTAATTCAGGACGTTTACTTGCAGTTAAAGCAATTTTCAGCTAGAAAACCCTGAATCTAGTTTACAGTTAGAATACAAAATAAAATTTATATTAATCTTCTGTGTAAAAGTAAGTCTTGTCATTTTTTCAGCTCTTTCATTTAAAACCACTGTATTTTGCCAAGTGTGTTTGCACAGGGTGAGAATACATAGTTCAGTAAGAGCAGTTCTAAAAGAAAGACAAGAGTATTTGCAGTACAAACTGTTAAATACTAAGAACACTCACCTTGAACAGTGTAATCAGTAATTCCTGTAGGTGAAGATTCATTCAGAGAAGCACTGAATGGAATGGGTTCATAGTTTGAGAGGGCTCTATCTGTTGAGCTGTAATCATCTGAATAGCCAGAAGAAGGTGGGAATCCAGCTCTTGGAGAAGATGGCTCAGTAAATGACTGAGAAGGTACATCTGAAAATTCAGATTTACGATTGGAACGGCTGGAAAAGAATAGAATTAAATATTAAATACAAAGATACTGAAATTAGAAATGGAACTGTAAGAATAACAATACTTGAAATTCAAGAAAATGCTCTTTTATTTTAAATAGTTCCGTTTCCAACTGGATCAACATCTTAAAAAAATGTTGGGATGTTTTGAGTGCTTTCTTTATATTGCAAACATTTCTACAGTCCCTTCCCCAACATTCTTCACAGAATCATAGCTCATACCTCCAGAAAAGGAGGGAAAAGAGACAAAATATATTGTACTTTACAATAATTGAACTTACATTCCTTTTTCCCAAAGAATCTTCAGACAAAAGCACCCCATATCAGACACAAATAGTACAAAGTGTGCCCATGTAGCTAGTGGTAGTATGAACTACAGTTAATTTTAAAGGCCTTTTAGGAAGAATTTGATATTTTAAACCCTTGATCATTAGAAGGTGCTGTAATTGATCGGGACTGAACAGCAGGAGAAGAAACAGCTATCTTGGGAAAATGAAATTATGAAAATTAATCAAGTTGCTGAATTCTGCAACAATATTAATTAATTTTCTCTGGAGAGAGAAATGTAATATCATATAAAGAGTATTCTGGAAACTGGTGCCAGATATTTTAAAGCATTCACTATTTTCTCAGAATGGCCTTGCAAGCCGCTGTAACATGTCCCTCTATCAGGAATGCCAGCACTTTGTACCACTGGAACATCTCTAGAGTATTTTTAATTGTTTACTTTTAATTTCTGCTTAGCTGTATTTTTAATTTTCTATGAAAAACATTTGCAATTAGTCTTTATTTAATTTCATAATAAACACACAGAACAAAGCGACTTTATTGCCTCAATAATGTTTTTAAAATATATGCAAACACAGCTTTAAAAAAACACCTAATGTTTTAGCTCCCTGTGAGTTTTAAACTGCAAATTAGATTACCAAAATACATTAATTAGTAGACATACAATGCCCAGCAAAGTGTAATGATTTCTGTTGCTGGGTTAAAAGGGTAGCATATATGCAAATAATGCAATTGAAATGAATTAAAATTATTTATTTAACCAAGGAAAAGGAATTTATCACTTAAGAAATAAAACTTTACAGATACAAATGGGCCATTAACGGTAGAAGGAATTTATTGGTGTAGCAGATGATGGTACTTAAACAAGTTCTCATGTAAACACAATTAATGAGCATGACAATCTCATGTGAGAAACTGGAGGGGGGTGAAGGGACAAGTCCAACTCCAATTCAGCTGATTCTATACAGTAAGTGTATGAAGTGGTAATGCCTGAAATTGTTTGATGTCATAAAACCATAAACATTTCAGAATAAAGGTAAATCTTGCAGACAAAATAAAAACTGTCGTAAACCTGAATTTATAGAGTAATTAAGAATTAGGCAAATCCTTTATAAACATTTAACAAATACAAATCTCAGCACATACACAGGAGGACTACTACTCACTATCCAAACACTATTCTGCCAGTTTTGAATCAAAGGTTTAAGTGACATATTCTGAAAGCAGCTTGCAATTAAAAACCAGTTGAAGTAGAAAACATTCTGGAAGAAAACAGGAAATAGTTTTAAGAACCTGATGAGTTTCTCATATGCACAGCATAATGCTGTTACAGATGTAAAGGATTTAAACAAACAGCAGTAAGTTTGACCACCATGCTTCTTCCTGCACTGATATTGTTTACCGAGCGCTTTCCTTTGATAAACACTGAAATCATTTCCACCCTTTTCCTACTTCAGTCAAACTAAACTATGGGAAAAACTTCCAGAATGTAACACTATTTTATTTCAGTTAACTTAGTTTACTTCTAAACTAAGGAGACAACTTGTGCTGTCACGCTTCTGTAAGTAAATTCCATGGGAAACACTCTTAATTTTATAAGGAATACAGTTTGCTAAGTAAAATGGTTTTTTTTCTGCTCCTCAAAGTGATCAGTTGTATATAAAGAGCTCAAAATACGTATTTTATAGCTTGCCAAATGATACTGATACAGATTCCTGAAAGTGGTAGATTTGAGGTAATGGGGAATGAGGGAAGGTGCAGCTCTGAAGGTGCTGGAAAGCTGCAAAAGTAGTATTGATCTGTTAGTGTTTGAAATACCCTATTCAGAATATGTCTTAAATTTAAAAGATACTTAAATTCTTACTTAGGTGAACTATGTCTCTGAGCTTGTCGTAGAACATCTCCTATTGGGGAATCCTTCAGTTTCTTAAATTTCTCGCTACAGATTGGCAAGTAGGATATCTTTCCAGCCAGGTATCCACACATTCCAGCAACTTTTTAAAAAGAAAAAAAAGATGGGTTTACATGCTGTACTATAATAGCCAACATTGTTTTAAAATAATAATTTCAAATAAATCATGTAGTATCTCGAGTAAAAGAAGGAAAACCAGTGCAGCTCTAAACTAAAAACATGCAGTGATCATCTCTGCTTCTTCTGCAGACAAAGGGTACTAAAACCAAATTGCAACAGCTGAACAGAGACATAAAGCAATGATTTAGACATGGTGTGAGCATCAGATGATGCTAGTACTTGAATAAAAGGTGACAAAAAAAAAAAAAAGAAAGAAAAAGAATTGCATTGTTTTTTCCCAAGACCCAGAAATCACAACTAACCATCAAAGATAATAAACCAATCCTATCAATAAATACAGGCAGTAAATTCTGCTGATTTAATTAATCAGAACAGTCAGATCCTGAAAAGGCTTTACTAGTATGAAGAGAGATCTAAATTAACTTAGCAGTAGGCAGGCTCTGTATCTTCTGTAAAAGATTCTGGCTGCCAGGGGGCAAACAACTGAATTAGCTGAACCCTTGTAATCACTACGCAAACGGTTTCAATTTAGTGCATGAGCTACTTCCATCTGCTGCAAAGGACATTAGAATAAATTACCAAGATAGCTCTTTCTGAGCTTAAAACTTATGATTTCCATCAACTGGCTCATTCAAGTTTTATGAGTGGGACACTGCCATATGAAGGATTGCATGGGAATTAAAAGTTTTCTCGTTGACTTTGTAGGAGAAAACGACTAGACCCTTCTTTCATGTGCAGTGAGTATTTCCTAAAGATGAAGATTAGGAATCTCGATTGTCTTTAAGTCAGGAAGGAGTTAATTATCAGTAAAGTTAATCCTCTGCCATCCTCAGCTGCAGATTACATTGCCTGGGAATCAATATAAAGGGGATTTCACCCTAGCCTGCAGTACTGGTGCTGAAATTGCGATTCCTGTTCTAATGCCTTATTTTCAAAAGGGTAAAAGTCCTTTTCCAAGGGAACAGAAAAGAACAGCCACAACTATGAGTGAAGTTTACAAATGAGGAACGTAAGGGTTTAGCTGTTTTAGCAGGTTAAAAAAAAAACAAACACCTTATATACAGTAAATACGTGCAGAGAGAAAAATTACAAGCCCTTGGATTGGCCTAAGAAGAATTCAAACTAAATATTTAGCAAAATAAAGCTTAACAGAAGAGCTGATTACTCTTTTGAGTAAATTACAATGAGGTCTCTTTTTCACGAGACCTTCTAGTAAAGAAAAGGGCAAGTATCTCTCTGGAAGACTCAAAGTGATTATTGGCCTGAGTATTTGATTTATTTTATTACAGGACTAATAGCCAGATGACCCACATTTTGGAAATTAGCACAGTAAATGAGGTATTGTTCTCTGCTTCTACGTTCACTGTGACAAGACCATAGAGAAGCTGATGAGACATGGCCAGGTCCTGCTGCAGTGAAGTCCGTACAGGCGCAGGAATCTTCCCTTTCTTTGTCAAAGACAGAGAGAGCACCAGCAGCTCTCTGCTGTGTTGAAGGGCATGCTCTCAATGGAGGGAGTCAGCCACGACTAACTAGAACTTCCAGTAACTTGTCAAGAGTAACTAGAAAACTACTGAGACAAATACAGTAATTCCTACAGGCAGAATATCCCGGCCAGCCCAGCTGCACCTTGTTTTTCCCCCTGATTTCAATGAATTAGTTCTGTTAAATAAGAATCTGGCCCTTATGTGTGGGAGTGATTGGGGAAATAGCAGTTCTTTTATTTATTAGAAATGTTTGTGTTACACCATTGTTTGGTGTTCAAAGAAAGTAACCAGAATTTAGCATAAACAACTGGAGCCCTAGTCTCTCACATTCATTTATCTGCTTAAACAACACTTCCTTGACCACAAATCATGGAGTTTACCCTCTTCCCAGCGAAGGAAACTGGCTGTATCTACACAGATTGGCAAGATGGCAACTTCCTGTTTTACTGTCCTGTATTACATTGAAAAGGTTAATTTATTAAGTTAATAATTTATTTTTGATTATATTTAATCCAAAAATCATTCACATTAAATAGCTTTTTTCCTACAATTGTACATACATAATGCCCAGGAAAAAAAAAAGTAATTAAAATAGCCTGAGTGGGACACGTGAGATACATGAATAAAGACCTTCAAATTAGGAAGGGAGGGGTGGGTGTATTCCGGCAATGTAATTTAAAGTAAGGTTGCACAGCATCTATTTACAATGTTTTTATCTTAAATTATTATGTTACATTTATCAAGCAATTTAATACAAACATTATAAACAAAAGTTGTTCAAAATATGCACTGCAAATTCAGACAGTGAACAAATCACGGAATCACAAAATGGCTCGGGTTGCAAAGGGACTTTAAAGATCATCAAGTTCCAACCTTGCTGCCATGAGCAGGGACACCCCTCACTAAACTTGGTTGTTTTCAGGGCCTCATCCAACCCGGCCTTGAACACTGCCAGGAACGAGGCACCACAGCTACTCTGGGCAATCTGTGCAGTGCCTCACCGCCCTCAGTAAAGGATTTCTTCCCTACATCGGATCTAAATCTCTCCTCTCTTAGTTTAAAACCATTGGTCACACTGGGCATTGGGAAGGGGTTCTTGTTCTTCACGAGGGGCTGTCAGGCACTGGAACAGGCTGCCCAGGGCAGCAGTCACAGCACCGAGCCTGCTGGGGTTCCAGGAGCCCCAACACTCTCTGAAAATACTCCTAGTCACACGGTGCAGTTTCAGGTTGCTCCGTCAGGAGCAGGGAGTTCGGAGCCTGGTCCTTACGGGTCCCTGCCAACTGGAGTGACAGGAGGAGCCAGCCAGTCTCAGGGGAGTGACATCTGCTGAACAGAGCCCAGAACGTACAGCACAAACACAAACTGGATTTATATGCAGCTTTTACTTACATGCAACTTTAATAAAAGAGCCCAATCTTGAGCTATCTCTTAGAACACCTGAAAATGAGGATGAAATCAGATATTAAGAATTAAGCTATATGAAATCAGATATTAAGAATTAAGCTATATGAAATCAGATATTAAGAATTAAGCTGAAAAACCTCAACTGTAGTTAATATTTGAAGAAGCAGGTTAGTCTTTTAGACTTCATAGTAAAGAAAAATTTTTAAAAACCCTAATACTTGAATTCCCCATAAAATCAAAAGATCTAGGAATTATCTCTCTAAGCACATTTAGTCAGTGTTATTAACACATGAGAACATATTGTTTCATAATCAGTGAGATATTGCACTTGTCACACAACAT
The DNA here is from genome assembly GCA_013396955.1 of Regulus satrapa. Taxonomy (NCBI): domain Eukaryota; kingdom Metazoa; phylum Chordata; class Aves; order Passeriformes; family Regulidae; genus Regulus; species Regulus satrapa. The sequence goes on along the minus strand of VWZN01007211.1, from coordinate 176,384 downwards.
AAAACAGACGTGAACTTGATATTAAGTTCAGCTCCTTCTTTATGTTGAGGAACTGCAAATCACATAGCTGCAGAGTCTGATCTTCTTCTAGTTACAAGTACATTGGACATTATATTATCATAGTAGCTTCCCTAACAGCAGAAAGATATTTCAACTGAGCAAATCAAAATGAAACAGAAGTATTTTTACACTTTACCTTTTCTAATTAAGAAACTAGTACCAAGCATGCTCACTGCAGCCAAAGGAAAAGCTGTGGAGAAGAAAAAAGCTGCTTAAAATACAATTTCCAATATTTTCAATCACATTTAACAAATATGTAATAAAATGAGAATAAGCTCATTCATATAATAAAAGGATATATATGAAATTAATAAACTGTGCATAAATTATCAAACTTTGTCAATTCCAGTTTTTAAGACCTCCTACAAATTATATGGTACAAATTAATGAGTCATCCTGCCTGCATTATACTTCATGCTTCCTAAAATACAAAAGCCAGTGTCAGGTGGAATAAAGCTCTCCAGAGAAGACTCCAGGTCTAGCTACAACTGCTACAGCAGCAAGGTGCAGAACTTCAAGCTCGAGAGGCAAACACAGTTCTTCACAACAGGAAGAAGTTATAGAGAGGCCAAAGCCTCTAAAAACTGTCGCTAATCAAAGCTCTTGATGCTTTAATGTAAGAACTTGGGAAAAAGTTTAAATCTTTTAGAGCTATAAATCAGCTTGATTAAAATCAGGCAATGTTTTATTCACCAGGAAATTAAAAAACAGAGGAGCTTTTTCTGTAGCTTACACAAAAAAATTATGTAACCTGGGGTTAGGGTCAGGAATGCAGAGAAAATAACACTCAGGAAGAGCATCACTGCCTACCGCAACCAGCCTGACAGTAATATAAATCTAATATATATAATTTAAATATAAATTAAAATTTAAATACCAACTAAATATAATTTTATTATATTGAAAGACTTTATGAGGCAAGAAGCATTTGGATATCGCAAAAACCAAAATGAATGCTTTTTTCAAGCAACGATAATTATTTTATTGGGAAGATTTCTGTGCAACTAAATTTCTGTGCACAAGATTTCTGTGCACAAGATACAGGGACAATGAAGTAACAAACATGACAGAAAACTAAAGTTATTGATATTAAAGATGTAGGTATGCCATATTGAAATTTAATTTCATGCAAGTCTGAAAATGTAGATATTACAAAGAGGCTCAGTGATTTCTTGGAAAGAATTTTTGCAACAGCACTAGATAGATGAAGTGTTTTGATGCACACAATTTGCTAATTAAATTCATTTTTGACAACAAATTATATTTTTAGAGAGCAAAGTATTAAAGAATACTTTGCAAATTAACACCTAATTAATTCCCTCACAAATTCTGACGGGTCTAAACTAGGTAAGGAGTCCAACCAACATCTCAGGATAAATGGATGTCACTTTTAAGAAGAAATATTGGCTCCCTGGTTCAAAGCAACATTACAGCAATCATTCAGATTAGAGAATCAAACTGTCCAATCTATTAGGTATTAAAGGTCTCATGCTTTTAGAGATTCCAGACCTCGATTTTCTAAAATGTAATGTTCAAGCTTTTCTGAGACATAAAATGACAGCAGAGATTTGAACCTAAATTGTAAAAGAAAAATCAAAACCAAACAAAACCACCGCCACCAAAACAAAACCAAACCGAACAAAAACCCCCAACAAAACAAGGGGAGGTGGGAATGTAAAGAAAAATACATTCAAAAATTATTACAGAGGATTTCAGTCCAGCCCTTTGAAGAAGTTTGAAATTATTTATAAACCTAACACAAACACTCTTCCAGATATGAAAACCAGGCTGTACTAGTATGTGAGCATATAAGTGACCTGAAATGGTAACTACATTTTTTTCTAAAAAGCACCAAAGGAAAATTGGATTCATACCTAAAAACTAATACAAATTATTCAACTGTAGGAAAAAAATCCCCAACAAAACAAACTTAAATCAGAAAACATCAACACTATGGGCAAAGAGTACATTTTCTACTTCAGGAACAAAATAAATGTAGGGAAAATAATTGAAGGCTGATACATCAATAACACATAAGGATGGTAATATAACGTACCTAAGTCAAAATTGTTTCATGGGGAAAAAGTTGTATCAACAGGATTTGATTTTGTTAGCAAGGTTAGAAGTGCAAAGGGTAAGTTGAAGGTTGTAGTGTGAATTTTTAAGAGTGAGAATTTTTACGATAATGTGATTACAAACAAGTAACTCCAGTACTGCATATATTAAAGAGAATTGTGAAATGACTAGTGGCAGAAGCTGTCAAGAGAAACTATGTCAGGACACAGACTGTTTCTATGAATGAGTAAAATTTGCTAAAGCTTGGAAATTGAATAAACAAACTGAAAATACACACATTTATAGGAACATTAGTGACTGGTGCAATATAATGTGAGGATTTCAGGGCAGTCACACAAGCAGCCTCTTGCAAAGGGGAGCTCAAACAATATGTATTTAATACAATGAATACAGCAGCCTAATATGTGTATGTGGAACAGGGAAACAAGGACAGGAGACCTAGAAAACAGTGATGGACTTCAGGCTCTCCCAGCAAGATAACAGCACACAACAGTACACAATGTACAGTTGTGTACTGGGGTTTTTTCAGTACAACCTGAAAAAGAAATGTATTACTTTTGTGGCTCCCTAAAGAGAAATGACTCGAGAAACTAACTTGGGGCTTTCAAGTAACACCTGCATGTTGTTTCTTCAGTGAGCACACAAAGGTGCACGGGGCAATGAGCTACAAGCAGCAGAACAGCTCAGGAACAAACAACTGTCCCTCCTCTTTGTCTTCCAGATTATCAATAAACCATAACCAATCATCACTGTAGCACCAATGGACCTGCCTCTTTCCCTTATAAAATTACACAGGAAATGGCTACGTTTTAGCAAATATGCTGAAGATTTCAAAGCATTTGTCTAAAAGTCGAGGAGAATGCCGAGCCAATGGAGAAGGACAAAACAGAACTTTTGAATCATTAATTCAAAACCACAATGCCTTAGGAGCTGTCCCTGAAAGTGCTAGCTTCCATGAGAAATCAGAACCCCAGCGTGCTAAGATTAGCAAACCAGCTGCTAAATTCTTTATCTGTCCTGGTTTTTGCCAAGCCACCTATCAGCGTTGGGAGTAAACTATTGGAGTGTGATAGAACAGCAGGTAGCAATGGCATCAGAAGGCTTGTTCAAACCTCCCGAGCAGGTGTGCAGGAATCAATGCCTTGAACCTCAGGGTTACAGAAACCTTGCACAGACACAGCAATTTCCTCCAAAAGTTGAACAGAGTGACTGCTTATATGCTGTTCTCATCACAAGTCTCTATAAAGATGAAAAGCAATGGTTATAAGTTAAACTATTTTATTCTTGCACGTTAAAGATGACAATAAAAATTGAAAATAAAAATGCAGAAATATCACAAAAAAGAAAATCCAGTAATATAAATGAGACTCATTAATTAGACCTATTTTCAGACTTTTAATAAGCACATTAACTTAAAATATGAAGAGGGTCTTTTCATAAAGCACGAAACTCAGAAATTATGTCGCACCTTTTACAAAACTGCCACAAACTCTTAGCAAATACTACACGGACCAGCACTTGCTGGGACACAGTTCTAGTACATGTGAAGCTTCTTAAGGCACTGCTGTGCTGTGCTGACCTGGGCCCTCTGTAATGCCTCAGGAAACAGCAAAAGCTAAGGGTGGAAGGAAGGCAACCAAGCTTAGCAGCAAAGTGAACTCACCTCTGTACCGGAAACTCTCTTCGGCACATTCCTTGAGGAGTCTTCTTTCCTCTTCTGTTGGAATATAAGGCCTAGGTACTTCCCTCTTTCAATTAGGGAAATAAATTAGACAAGAATGGACAAAAGATAAGTTTGGGGGCATTTTTCAATCAAATAACTTAACGTCTAACTTTTGCGCTTTGTAGTTTCTGTACTTTCACCCAGCTATACTTAAGAAACCAGTGCCTTTTGCCCACAAATGTCATGCAAAATATATAATTTAAAAAATCCAATGCTTCTAAAAATCACACGAGAGAGCAGGAAATATTTTGTGCATAGTCAGATCCCAACTCAGCTCAGTCCTTTTACTTCAGTAACGCGTGCTTTGGTCCCTCCAGCCAGCCTTCCTGACAGCTAACATCTGACATATCATTAAGCGCCTTTTAAAAGCATTTCTCAAGGTTTCAAAGACAACAGGGTGTGTTGTTGGCTCACACGGATGTAACTGGCGAGGGCTGACCGGCTGTTTCACCAGGGTGTGAGAGGTTTGCAGGAGGTGCTGACCCTCAGGCCATCATCTCGGACCCAACACCAGTCTGTCATCTGCACAGTGGCACTGAGTGCCACGTCCAGTCTTTCCTTAAACACCCCTAGGGACTCCAGAATCTCCCCGAGCAGTCCATTCCAATACCTGATGACCCTTCCTGAGAAGAAATTCCCTTCGACGTCCAATCTAAACCTCTCCTGGGGCAGGTTACTACTACACTCTCTAGTCCTATCGCCCCGAGAAGAGGCCGATCCCCACCTGGTTACAGCCTCCTTTCTGGCAGCTGCAGAAAATGATAAAGGTCTCCCTGGGCCTCCTATTCTCCAGGGTAAACAACTCCAGCTCCCACAGCCATTCCTCATAAGAACTGTGCTCCAGAGCCCTCACGAGCTCCACTGCCCTTCTCTGGACATGCTCCAGCACTTCAGTGCCCTTCCTGAACTGAGGAGCCCAAATCCGAACGCAATACTCGAGGTGTGGCCTCACCAGCGCCGAGCGGAGTGGGACTGTAACTTCCCTGCTCCTGCAGGCCACACCAGCCCCGAAAGAGGCGGGGATGCCATGGTACCTGGGCACACCGCGGGCTCACGGGCAGACACGGACCCCTCCTTACCTCCTGCCAGGACTCCCTGCCCGCCCCCCCCCNGCTGCCGGGAAAGGGCAGCGAGCGGCAGCGCCTGGCCCGGCCTGCCCCCAGGCCCCCGCACCCGCGGGCTGGTTAGCCCGGGCCGAAAGACGCGTGGCCGGCATTCCCTGAGAGGAAAGCATCTCTGTTGCCTAGAAAAGTGGGGGTTTTTTTTTTTTTTTTTTTTTTTTTTTTTTTTTTTTTTTTTTTTTTTTTGGTGTGGGGTGGAGACAAGAGGGCGGG
>VWZN01007211.1:144944-165865 GCA_013396955.1 Regulus satrapa | reverse complement strand
GTGCGCGCCCTTCGCTCGGTGTGCAGCGCCTCGCTGATGGAGTCGCTCTGAGGTGCTTTTTAGGAGCAAGTTTGGCTTCCACGGTTTTTATACAGCCTCGGAGAGGCGTGCTTGTGTGGCTGTAAGTATTGTAAGGGCTTAATTAGTTTTCCCGTCTCCACTTTTATATGTGCGTGTTGTTGGTTATTTTGGCAATGTAGTAATTTTTGTTGCTGAATGGACAGTTCAGTTTGTGTTTGTTGTGACTAGAAATCACTGTGTCAATCGGGGTAGCTCTAGCTAAATCATCTTAAGGAATCAGACGGAAAATAAAAAAAAACTCTGAAAACCCAACAAATCTCAAATATTTTGGTGGTCGCTCATACTGACGGAGTTGCAAAAGGAATTTTGCTAATACGATCTTGAGGAATAGTAAGGCAATCTGGAGATGAGGCAGCAGGAGTGTAACCTGAGAATTAGAAATCTCAAATGGACATTAGGGAAAAAAATAAAGAAAAGGTGTTCTTCACTCCTTTGTGCACTGCGTATCTCCCTGCTGCAGACTTCATGGAGTATGTAGAGTACTGTGAGAAAGAAGGTGATTTGCTGATGGAGGGTTGAGCAAAGAGTGAAATTAACAGTCATTTCTTAAGAAGTGTTTCCTCACCGTGTCGTTTCCTCAGTAGGCTGTTTCAGTCGCTTTGCTGCTGTGTTGTTACCGTCGTGCCGAGGATATGTGCGAATGCTTCAGAATCTGTGTGGAAGATCGTTGGCCAAATGCTGTAAAACCACACTGATTCTTATCTTGTAACGCTGTCTCAGGAAGGAAACAAACCCCTCGGTAAAAACTGTGCTGCAGGTTTAGTAAGTCACGTATTTAAAGATGAGAACAACATTTTCAGCGTCAAAAGCTTCCTTTATCTGTGGTTTGTAGACGTCCTTAGTGGTGCTTGACGGTGGTTGTTGCCAATAGACAACTGACTTCCCTGAGCAATTTGCTGCTGTGAATGACTCCTTATTTATATTCCAAAATTGATTTGGTTCAAGTCTGCGCTGTCTTCTCTGTAAGTGGTTGCCTTGGAGCAGAGTGGTGGTATGTTGCTTTGGGATGTTGTAGAATATTGTTGCTGAGCTTCATTTCAAAAGAAAAAGTTTTTTTAAATTCTTCCGTGAGGTTAGTTAAGGTGAAGTTGGAAAATTCAACTAATTCTGTTTCTGTTTGACTGGCCTAAGTGAACCAAAGCATGGTGATAGCTGGTTTCTGTATAATAGAATAATATTTTTTAAGAGGGAAGTTGCAGGTTGTAGAGGCTAAGGCAAAAAGTAGAACTGTTCATTTTTCATGTTACTGTACTAAGGCTTTGCAGAGTCATCCTGCTAGGCTTGAACAGCTCAAGAGTGGTCCTCCTATGTTTATTTCACTGTGAATGCTTGTCTTTCTAATTTCAGGTGATAAAATTAATTGGTATGCTGAAAGTTTTTGCTAATACAGTTGAGATCATGCTGTCTGTATTTACTTTTTCTAAGAACTTAAGAAGATTATAATTCCCTTCAGTGGCTATGCATCAAGGAAAACAAATTGGAAAACAGTGTGTTCTACATCAGGCAGGAGTTGCCTATTTTATATCTAGCTTTGTATTTCAGGGGTTTTGTCTTTATCATCTTGCTGGGTGAAGACTACTTCATTATTGTATAAAGGACCAAAGGACAAGTTTAATTTTTTTGGTCTGAGTTCCTTAAGAGATGTGGAGGCAAACTTTTCGCTCCAGTGGACTTGCATAATACAGAACAGAATGGGTTTATAATGTGCTCCTTCTCGCTTAGAGTGCCACGAGTTTTTAGCAGTTTTTGCTTATGCTGAAGCCTAAGTTTAAAAGAAACTGTAGGTGTTGTGCAGAGCTCATTCCTCCTTCAGAGGAAGGAGCTGTACGAACATGTGGGTTATGTGAGTTACTGTGAGAAAAATCAGGATAATAGTTCAGGGTTTGTGACCCTGTACCTGTGGTTACTGGCCTGCCTTAACAGTAGAAAATGCGAGCTAGCTTATCCCTCGGTGGGAGAGCAGCTCGCCTAGCACACGGCCTGGCTGTGGTTTGCTGCTTCGTGCAGCTTCTGCATGCTCACACCCAAACGACTTTGAACCTTTACAACTTTTGCATCTGTAGTAATCCTCCCAGGAACCACGGTGGGCTGGGGTAGTGTTGCAACGTCAGGAGGTTTTAGAATTCAGCGTTATTCTTGTCTGGTCTTGCTCTAAATCCTGATGCACTCAAGTAATAGATGTTAGCCCGACTGACTCAGCTAGGGTTGCTTCTGCCTTTCTGTATTGATTAAAAGAGCAGTTATTTCTGGTATTTTGCTTGCTTATCCTCAGTGCTCGACAGTTAATTGTCCGAGTATCTGTGTACTGCCACATAGCTCTGTCCCTTCTAAGACTTGTGTTGTCCTCCCTTTCCTTCCTTCCCCTCCCCCAAATCTATTATAATCCTAATTCCCTTTGACATGAGCACCTCCCAGGAAGAATGACAGAGTACAGACTCAAACAGCAAGTGTCCAATACCATCACTGGAAGATATCAAAAAGGAAGAAAAATCCCCTTGAGCTAGTTGAACAACAGTTTGCTCTGGACATGCTTTCACTTTTGAGGGATTTTTGTATTTATTCCTTGTTTTTCCTAGCGATTTATGTATACATGCAAAAAAATAGAAGAAGAAGAAGTATTAAAAATAAAACCAAACTTCTGAAATTGAATTGGAGGTTCTCTGAAAGAAGACCTGGTGTAGAAGGACCTGGCTTCCTGACACTGTTGCTCTAAGCTTGGGGGTTTTATTGGTTTGTTCTGTATTGTGGCTATGCTGCCCTCACCAGAAGCAGCATGAATTGTTTTTTGTGGTTAGGGACAATAGTCAAAGCTGAGCTGCATGGAGTTTGCGCAGACCTTGGTACAGGAGGACTATTCTTCTGTCATTCCAGCTGTTGCTTTGGCAGCTGGTCCATACAGGTGTGAGAGAGCTTTACTTTTCAAGAGTTGGGGCTGGCCTAGCCTGAAATAGCTACAGACAAGAGTGTCTAGCAGTGGGCTTGGGACTAATGGTCTGCCACTTGAGTGGTGCAGGTGGTCACCATGGAATTTGTGTAGTAACCTATTTTTTTCTTACTCCCTGTATTCCAGAAAATGGGAGCAGTCTTATGGCTTGGACCATTTTCTCCTCCCTTTTCTTTGATTTTTTTTTTAAGTAAAGTTACATGAGATAGTCATGATAATAAAACAAGGTTTGTGTGTTTTGTCAGCTAATATTGGAAGGCTGCTTCAAAACTAAATAACTGATACTTGGGAAATATTTACAATTGTATGTTAAAGCAGTTTGTCAGTGGCAGTTGCCAACCTTATTTTTCATCTTAGGCTGCAACATTTTAATGTTTGTTTCCCCTTATCTTCAGTGTGTTTCTCGAGAGTAATAGTATAATTTTGCTAAACCAGATAAACCAGACTCTTTCTTGTCCGGGTGAGATTTCTTGTTCACCTTATCGTACTAAAATGCTATAATTGCCTTCTTCATATATTAAGTAGTCTTTTTAGCATGCATTGGCCATAGTCTCCTATGAAGTATTCTAGGGAAAGTTCCAGTGTGATTTTTATAAAGGTTTTTTTAATACTCTGGTGAGTGTATCTTGCTGGTAAACCTTAGGGATCCTGTTTTCCTTCCATGGTTCTCTCAAGGTTTCTCTTTTTCTTCATAAACTGCAACTTATAACAAAAGATATTATTGCTCAAGTATGTTACATTAGAAGGGAACAGAAGCTGTAGGTTAAGTGCAGCTTTAGTAAGTATCACTTTTTCCAGCAGTTCTTGGGCCTGCTGTAGTTTGGCTCCCAGTGGGCATGATGTTAGTCATACTGGTGCAGCGAGCATCCGAGGAGCTCAAAGATACCCCAGCAGCGTGCAAGGGAGAAGAGTGCAAAATAAAACTGCGTGTGCTAAAAAGATCCTTGTGAGATTAAGGGTAAGACCTGCCTTGCAGTATGCAATCCCATTTGCTTAGCCTTTCACAGACTTCCTGCTGTTGAACTTTCACTGCTGGTTTTTGGACTTGGACTACTGCTAGTGGTCTCAAGGACAATAATTGTGTGGGTTTTGCCAGCCCTATGCAGTTAAGTTGGTTTGTTTGGAGTAACTGAATATAATGTTGGATGTGTTTATAAAATAAGAGTTGGAGAGACCATAAAAACTACAAATAGACATAGTTTTGTTGTACTTGATCCTGAAGATAAGGGTCTGGTAATTCAGTGTGGGAAACTGTTAAAAGAGATTAATTAATTTTTTTAAAAAGTGAAAGAATATCTATTTAATAAAGCTTGAGAATGTTCTGATAAAATGAGACCTCAGGAGTTTGCATTTGAGGTTGACATTGCAAAGAGTGACTTTATATCTCCACTGGAGTTGTCCAGTTTTGCAGAATATGCATCTTCTTTTGTAAACCCCATGTCCTAAAGAGGACTTGGAACCAAGAGCAGACCCGGACAAAGGCTGATTCTCTTTAGAGGCATTAGCATGGAAGATAGCTGAAGTGCTCCTAGTAATTTTTATCTGTCTTTCAGGAGAATAGTCCTTATCAACACCACTTCTGCTCTTGTGCCAAATCGGAAAGAACGGCTGGGGTTGTGCCCGTGGCAGCTGGACATTTTGACATTGACAGAATTGTCATGATTTTTAATTGAACTAATCTAATCTGCCAGTAATGCTGATTACGTAAAAAAAAATGCTGTAAGCAAAAATACTAACATTTCTACCTCTGCACATATAATCCAAAACCAATGTCATCCAAAAAAGTGAAGAAGTACTGCCCTGTGCACTGTGGCTGCTGACTGGCCTGTTTATTCCCTGGGATAGGGCGATGGGTACTCACTGGCCCTGTGATGGCTGTTGGCTTGACTCAGGGGGCTCCTGGACACCCCACGTCAGCTCACAGAGAGAGGGGGCGTGCAAATGAGTGCTGTTCTCCTTTGCAGGAGTAGCAGTATGTGTAGGTCTCCCTGACAGCTTCACTTGGATATGGCAGACCTGGTACTTTGTTTCTCAACACAAAAATCATGGAGATCTTGCCCCATTCCCTCTGTTTCTTCAGTTTAGACCTTACCACTGCCACCCTGTTTGAAGTTACTTTGGTGGTAGGAGTTGCATATAAAACTGGGGATCAGAGATGTCTTTTCAGGTGGAGTTGATCCGTGTGTTTGTATGTGTATTTGTATGTATTTACGTGCACCTACCTGCAGAAATGATAGGTGAATAGCAAGTGTGGGAACAGAAAGCTGTGTAAACAGAAGTTCAAAATAAGTAGAACAAGCTTTTGGTGCAGGAAAATGAGAGTTTTTGCCTACACGTTTCTTTAACACTTTTGTATAGTTCTGGGCCTTTGCTGTATTAGGGGGGAAATGAACCTTATTTAAAAGCATTTATGGGCACATCTTTTCCTGTAAGTCATGATCACGCTATGATATTATAGTCTGTAATTCCAAATCTGTAAGCAAACCATCAGTTAGGCACAGATTGTACTTGTATTTTTGTGGTGCTGAGGTAAATTATGTGCAACTGATTTGATCCAGTTTGAAGCCCAGCCTTTTGTCTCCTGGGAGGATTTCTGAAGAAGGTATTGCATACTGTATTCCGTGTTATGCCACAGTGCAAGTTGTTGCTCTCTTGTATTGCCTTTTTAAATTAAGAATAAATAGTTCAATTTTCAAGTAGGCTCTAGCCTCCATAATATGAAAGTAGCTTTTATTACATGTTCCTATCAAACCATATATAGTGTATAAAACTCTTGCATAGAAACTTATGTAGTTTAAATGCATAAAATCTCTGTGACTCTAGCTCAGTGATACAGATGTTCCAAGTTTAAGAGCTGACATATGCTAGGGACACCAGACATTCTGAATTTTGCAGGTGGCTGTTTGAAAACTACTATGTGATTATTGTGGGAAGACTAGAAGGCAGAGGAGAGAGAAAAATCACTGGGGCTTTCCTAACGCTTTGTGCCTAGAAACAAGAATAATAATTCAGCTACTTTAATGTTTGTGGTGTTGTTATGCTGGAGAATGAAGACTGGCCTCATTTGAGCTTTTTTTAAAGTGAAAAAGCAAGTTCATACCTCACCCCCTATTAATACAGACTGTATGAACTCTACAAGTTAAGAAAAAAGAATGGGTTGAGATGTTCTGCAGGTACAACTGCAGGAAGTCCCCATTCTGATCACTGTAGTTCAAAAGCAGTTAGCACTATTGCTTTTTATGCAGTACTTGTATTCTGTTTCTAGAGGCCAGAGATAATTGCACTAGGTTGGGATATATCAATTGAAATGTTATTCTGCAACTGCTTGAGTAGCTAAGAATTCTGCTAACTGATGTTATACTTGATGTATTATACATTATTGATGTTCTACTTCATTGTTGTCTGGTCAGCATATTGGAAGAATATAAACCTGAGTTTTAACCTCTATTGAGGATGTTTTGAGGGGAGGAAGTGGGGAAAGCAGCTTCCTGCTCTGTTCAAGGGAGTAAAGTGGTGAGGCTTTTTTTGGTGTGCGTGGGGCAGTGGGGAGGTGTTATGTATTTGTTTAATTAATATAGACCTTGGTACTGAACGTGCATAACGTTCATGTTGGTTCCTCCTAATGTTATATCATAACTAAGAAAAATGTTTGCATTTTTCCTTTTATAGATACAGTAACAGCACTGGTCATTGTTTTATAGTTTTTGGCACTTTTAAAAAAAAGAGAACATATTTTGAGCTTTAACAATCTGTTAAGGGATGAAATGTTCTACATGCAATGTTGATTTTTTTAATCATTCCTTAATTTCAAGTTCTTGAACCCTGCTAGATGTTGATCTCCAAAAGCTGATTGAATAAAAAGGGGTTGTTGGTTTTGGTTTGAGATACTTTCAAAAATAGGAAATTACCTAAAGCAGTTTGAAGGTGTGATATAAGGTCCTGTTCTTTGGGTCTAATGTATTTAATTTCAGGCTCATTTTTAGATTAGCTGTGCTTGGAGTTTATTGTGTAAAAAGGGAAAAAAGGAGTTTTGTTTCTTAAGCCATTTAGCATGTTTTGCATTTTCTCAGTTGTTGCTATAGTGGTGGTGGTGCAGAGGTCAGAGTATAAAGCTTCTTGCCTACACTTCACACTCAGGGAAGTTCTCACTTTTCCTGTGGCTGAAACTTTGTTAATATAGATGATGGTGAGCAATGGTGTTCAGATGAATGTGAGCATTCCAGATGCAATGTTGTGTTTTACTGTTGCAGGCAGCAGTGCAGCTGAGAAGATGATGGTTGTTGCTCTTTACAAGGGTCTGCTTTTTTCCCTTCCTAGCACATATGAAATAAGAAGGCACAAGTGATAATAAATTCTAGGGGACATTAGATTAGGTCAGCTGGGGTCTCACTCATTTCTTCTCTTGAAAATACTTGGGTTCCAGCACAAATTTGTAAATACTGCACAGACTCTAGGCTTAGTTTTAGCTGTTTTCCTGGTGGAAGCAACATTTCTTTAAGGTAGTCTGAACATCTGAACTGCTTACAGCCTCTCATGCCGAGCGGAAAGAACTGTGGTTTCTTCGTTCTCTGCAGATCACTTGCAGATTGAACACTTGCAGAGAAAGAATTTCTCTGTTGCTTTTCAAGAAACTGCAGCAGAGAAATACTTAATCTCAGATTGCTAGTCCAAATTAATAGTCAGTGTAATAGAAGATAGTTAAGGTCACTTTTTGGGGGGCCCAAAATATTTGGTTCTGTACTACAGTTGAGGAAACACTCCTCTACATCAACAGTCAGAAAAAAGCAGGGGTAAAGTAGCGATCAGAGGGCTTTAGCACCTTGGAAAGGTATAACTGCACCACTGGTTTCTGAAGGCAGAGGGTTCCTTGTCTTCCGGCACTAGTAAAGACAATTGTTCTAAAGAGAATAATCTGAAAAACTGAAAAGGTTTTAGGCCTAGATGGAAATATCCATTCTGCTGTGGTAAAATCACAGTCTTAGTTTTGGTATAATCCTAGTACTTTGAAATGAGACTCCAAAAGATAAGAAGTTGTGGTAAAGATTCAAAGAACAGGAGGCAGGGTTTGTGGCCCTGGCCCAGTGGCTGTGATTTGGCATTCACTTACTTAGTCCCTTTTCATGCTAACTAAGGAAAAGAGAATTCAAATAACCCATATTTAGGTTTGAGTTATGGTGGTCAAATTATTACATGTTTAGTACCAAGCCCTCACATCTATATTGCAAATCCTTCACTACAAATGAGAGTATTTTCTGTTGAGTTTAGCCAGTTTGTAAAGGGAGACCTGTTTGTAATTCTTGGAAGAAGAAAGTGTTGAACTAGTAAAACACATATCGTTCTCAGTTGGTTGGCTATATTCCAGACTTTTGTTACGAGCAAGATGCAGTTTTTTCTTCTTGTCCCATGAATCCTTTTAGGTGATCTTGATATGCCTTGTGTTATCTCATTTCCATATCAGTTGTGTAAAAGCTGAACCTACCTTATTTCATACCAACGATCTGTTCATCTTTCAGTTGCAATATTTTTATTTAATGAAGGCCAAGCCCCCCGAAGGCTTGGTTTTTGCATTAGTGACCTTGTGTCTCTCCTGTCTACGAATTTTGTGGTACCTCACAGTTAATTGATCAGCCACTCAGCCTCGCTGGTTGTGTGGGTTGTGGAGTGGAGAAAGACTGTTTTTCAGTAAGGAGATGGTTGGTAAAATTGGGGAGGATATTGCATGACTACTGCGTTCTTGACAGCATTTAGTAACACTCAGTTCATCATGTACCATTTTTAGTTTGTGGTGTTGATTATTGTTATACACTATCAACATACTTAAAACTTTTACAGGAAGCAAGAGAACCAAGTTGTTACTCAAAATCTTATGTTGAAACACGGTGTGCCAAGGTTCAGTAAGGAAATTAAGTAGATTTGGATATAAAGAGCCTGGGAAACCTCGTTCCCCCTTTTTATTCTTACGACATCCAGCTTTATGAGGTAATTATCATAAAAGTGGCTTCCGTAATATTCAGGTGCTCTCAAGCTCTTCTTTTTGCTCTTTCTGATGTCAGTCACCAGTGTCACTTACTTGGAGTACAGCAAGCCATAGGCTCAGTATATTCTAGTAGTGCATGCTGTTGCTGAAGAAGAGTTTTGGAGAACAAGGGCACTGGTCAGCCCCTGGAAATCTTTCAGCCTTCTGGTGTCATTTCCCAGTTCTGTAGTGGAAAAAATGTGTAATTGGTCAGTAACAGGGAAGTCTTGTATATAGTCAATACATTGTATAATAAATCTGGTTTATCGTTAACAATGTTGTTTTCTTCCTTCTACCCCCTATTTGAGGGGTGGTGTAAGTTGGACAAGAGGAGCAGAGCTCCCAAGGAGTGGTGTGTTTTCTTAGCAGTGCTTGTGAGAGCAGGTTACTTAGCTCTAGAAGATGCTGATGTTATGGGTCAGCCACAGGTATGGGTGACCATAGTGCCATTGTGTAAATCTTTGCCCCCAAACTTCAAGCTTAGTGCGATGATTTTTTCAAATTATGTCATAAAAACTGATATAGTTCATCTCTGCCTTTATTCTGCCTGTGTAAAAGCAAACAGTGTATTTGAAACCTGGTTAGGCTTTGTAGCATGGAAACACCTCTGCTAGCAGATGGCTAAAACTATTAGTATTTATTTCTTTCTTTTGAAGTATCATCTTATTAAGTCTTTTGGACCAGTAATTATAAAGAAGGCTCTAATTTAGTGTGTTGTTTGTATCTTCTTAAATGAAGGTGCTGATACTTTGATTTCCAGTAACATTATTATTAATCCCCATCCCTGAAGTTTTTGGAAGTGATCTGCTGTACCAACTCTCCTACGCTTAGCAACGTGTGCTGAATTGGAGCATCTTAATTGCTGCTCAAAAGCTAAAGCTGAGTTCCAGCTTGCACAGTAGCCAACATTATAGCAGCTACTCGGTGAATATAATCCAACATCTTGAAAATAATGAACTGAGAACAACCCCCCCCCTCAAAAAAAAAAGTTTATGTAATTAGAAATTAGATGTGCTGTTACTTGATCAGATTTGAAGTTAGTTGGATTTTTTAGTTGAGTTTTCCAATTCTGGTTGTTAGAGGAGTTCTGAGTTCTTTTAGGTATGACAGCTTGGAGGTAGCATCGGTTTTCTTAGTAGTATTTTTTGAACCTTATGACAGCAAACCTCTTGTGTCTTCAACTTAATTATATTTATTTTTTTCATGTTCTGCTTCTTAACTTTTCATAAATCTTCTGTCGGGGTGAACCCCAAACACTGAAACTGTACCTGTGTGATACCTTTGACTTCAAATCTGATAAAGTATAGTTACATTTTAACTTGTCAGCTGCCCTTAGGAAATGAAGCCCAATGAACCAGCATTATGCTGTAGCTACTGTAAGCTTCGCCGGCATCTGTTGGAGACTTTTGACCTTTTTGCTGCCTTTACTGATACTTGATTTTTCCTGTAGTTGGAGCTAATCTGATTAGATCGACTCTGTATAATACCTCAGGTTGTATTCAAATCCAGCTGTAGTTGTTCGTGAAGTTCTGGTCAGCAGCTGCAGTATAAAATGCATTACTGCTCAGTGCATATGAAAAAACTTGAGTACATTGTGTGGGTTTTTGGGAGCTTCCCACCCTCTTTCCAAACAGTCTAATAGCTGAACTGACAGTGCCTTCCTAAAGCTTGGGCCGTCAAGTCAGTTTTTGGCTTAGCTTTATTTCCTTCCTTAAGCATCTGAGCTGTTGGGTGATGGTGTGGTGGGAGAGGAAGATTGAATCTGGTGTGGTAAAGGAGGGTGTGTTTGTGTGTGTTTGCTCTGAAGGATAAAAGGTAATACATTTATGCTGTGCAGAAAACAATGTGAACTTACTCTAATTGTCTGAAGAGGTGAAAGTGGTGTGCATTCGATGCACTGCACACTTGCAAATACACAGAGTGTGGAAAACAGTTGACATTTTTATTAAAGAGTTGCAAAATTTAATAGGTAAAATTCACAGTCAGAATTTTGCCTGTCTTTAAATGTTTCCCCTTGTAACTGGTCAAGTCTAAAACGTTTGACTTGCTTTTCCAAGGAATTGCATAATACATTTCCAATTTATGTATAAATACCAGGTTGCCTTCTATTTGCAGAAGTTTATCTAATTTTCCTGCTTGTCTCACAGTCCCACTTTTAAGCTCTCATTTATGTCTTAAAATCTTCAGGATATGGCTTTTTACTTTTAGGTTGCACTTATGTGGGTCTCTCTTTTGTATTTTTGGAAACACTAATTAAGAAGTGGAGCAAATTGTACATATAAGAATTGATGATGATTGAATAATTCATATATCCTTAAAGGAAACTACTGCATTTGTGCTGCATCAGAGCACTGAAAATCATGTTGGATGTACAGGATTTTTACAAATCTTTTCCCTGGAAAATTTTAAAGTTGGAATTTTAAAAATTCCTGAAATTTTTCAAGCTATGAATCTTAAAAAGAAGAAAAAAAATGTCCCCATATAAACTAGATGTTCTGGAGTGCTGGACTGCTACAGCATGATGAGACTTGAATTGTTAAAAGCAGTTGAAAGTTCTTGATCTGCCTTCAGGGTAAAATAAAGAATCCTAAAGTGCTTTCTTTTACTGCATTTTGGCACTATAGAAGAACAAAAAGAAACTGCTGCTTAGGCAAGTTGTGGCAAGTATGTTAGCTGCATGCAAACTTCTGTTTTGAAGGAATCTCCAGAAGTTCTCAAGGCTTTGTTAGAAGGACCCAGTTGAAGTATTGTTTTGGTTTTTTTTCTGACCACATCCTCCTGCTAACTGAGCAGATGGAAAAAAAAAAACAAACCAAAAAATCAGAAAATAAATTAATAAAAGGACTAATATGAAAAAAAAATATTCAGAATTACTTGCATTTTAGAGTGGTTATATATAATTAATGAAGACATGTTTGTAACTAAAGTGCAATTAAAACCTTTTTATAAGGAATGGATGCATGCAGAATATGCTGAGCGTGGGAAACCAGATGTTATTTTGGTGTTAGTTTTAATTTTTCATGGGGAAAAAATCATTAAGAATAATTAGCTTCTGAGCAGAATAGTGATTTTAAAGACAACGTAACAAATAGATTTCAATAGGTTTTAACTTTTCAATGATAAATTCAGAATTCTAGAGCATTGGGAAATTGCTGACATCTCTGTTGAGTGTCTAAGGTTTGATTTTTATTTTATTTTTTTTTCTTTCTTGTTTCTTTTACAGAGTTCTGTGCTTTATTTGTCTGTACTGTGCTTGGAGATCTTTCTCCAGTTTTTGGCTAACATACCAGCCGACTCAACGCTGTTTACATCTTTGTCTGCTCTTACATCTCGAAGCACAACGTTGGACTCCCGGGAAAATGTCTTGATGGATCCATCCTAAGTGTGATAGCTCTCCTCAGTGGTTAACAATGGCTTCTAAGTGGTAAGGTCTTTCTCACAGTAGTGTCATAAATAGATTTTAATGTATCTCTTTCTGTTTTGCTCGTCTGTGTGGTACTGTTAACACACCTTGAGCTGCTACTTCAGATATCGGTTGTCTGACTAGAAGACTGTAGCGTGTTAAATCCAACAAGAACATTTGCTTTAATACGCTGTAGTAACTGGTCATGGCCAAAGGTGAAGAATGAACAAGGAAGAGATGAAGAACAGGGCAGAGATCCTCGCAGTCACCTGCATCTTGGGGGCTTCTGAAGCCAGATGTGGTTTCTGTGCGTTTAGTAATCCTCGCGTTGTGCGTTTAGTATTTATTCCTTTTCCCCGATTTCTGTCCATTCCGCGGCTCTCTGGGGTTTCCCGTGGCGCGGGTGTGAGCAGAGCCCCTGGCAGGGGCCGCCAGCGCTGCAGTGGTGGAGCTCTGGGCTGTGGGGCTTTGGGCTGTCCCTCCTGAGCCCTCCTGCTGCTCTGCACCTGGGGATTTTACCAGCAGCAAACACACAGGCCATGATGTCAAGTGTATTCCGTACAATTTTATTTATATTGTCTATAGTTCTTCATAGACTAGAATAGAATATTTTATATTCTGTTATTGCCTAGTTGTCGTTAATAATTAAGATATTACATGTTCCATAATATTTCTTTGTAGCTCTCACTTTCCTTTACTTTGTGTTTTTCTATATATTCCATGTAGGAGAAGTATACAAAAAAATAGTTTGAATGCTTGATAAGATCTGCCTTTAGAACAACTCCAGTATATCACGTACCCTCGTTTGCTTCTGTTACTGTTTCTCATTTCTAGTTATATAACATGCTGACTTGCTTAGCTGTCATTTGTTAGAATTTTATACCATAATAATTCTTGTATTGATGTATTATTTCTCTCAAAATATAATAAATTTATTGCTGCAGAAGTTTACTTTAAACATCATATCTTGCTGTTGCTCAAGGAAGGCAAGTACGTCTTTGAACATTAGCATAGAAACCCCAAATCGGTCTTTTAAATTAATCAGAAAAATAGAGGCAGAGGATTTGAGAACATGAGCATAATTTTTTACTGTAGGTGTTGCTTCTGTGCACGCTTATCCTGCTTAGGACAACTTTAGTTTTGTCTAATTTTAAAAGGATTTTGTGCTTATGTGTGTTTCTACATTTCTATATGTTTACATAGAAAATGCACTCCAATTACAAAGTTCAAATGTTTAAGTTTGAATTGTGAAGTTTTTCTTTATTGGGAACAAGGCTGTCCAGTACTGATCTAGTTTTTGGAATACTTTTCAGTAATTATTGTACTTTTTATACTTTCTGTGAGATGTTTAAAAAGCAATCAGGTTTTTAACAAATAGGGTTTAAAACAAATATTCTTAGCACTTGGTCTACAATTTTTCTATCTATTGTCTTCTGCATTAAAAGCCTACTGTGTTTTGTATAGGCAAGAAACATGTTTGGTTTGGGGTTGTTTTTTGGTTTTGTTTTGTTTTTGTGAGAAGTGGTCTTTCAGGGCCTATTTTCATGTAGGGGAATACAGAGAGTTTTATTCAAGTGCTTTCCTTTAAAAATATGTGTGATAAGGAAAAATAATATAGATAGGAAAATATGGAAATATGTGGCAGTTGCCATTCTTCTTTGGTGTTGCTAATTTACTCCCTGGGATAGTTTCCTGGTTGACTTTGTTGCTCAGGGCTTTGTCCAGCCAGGTGTTGAAAAGCTCACATCACTTCTCTGCAAAATTTTCTGGAGCATCAATTATGCTGAAAAGCCTATTTCTGTAAAAGCAATTCCTGAACGGTATTCAAAATAACTGATGTGCCTGTTAGTACCTGACAAGCATTTTTGCAAGCATAGCACCTAAGTTTGGTTAACTTCTTTTCCAGCATAATTAATAAAGGACCATCAGGAGGAGAAAGGTGTGGTAGTTTATTGAATTTATTTTATTTTAATTTTTTAAAATTATTTTTATTATGTTATTACTTTTTCTTCTTAAATAATAATTTAGGATTAAAGCAATACTTCTTAGTCACTTGTGACTCTGCTCAGCAGTTTCATTAGTTCTGTCAATATAAATTCTAAAGTGGATATTGGAAAAAGAAACAGAAATGTTAAGGGTTTTTATATCAATTTTTCAATGGAAGCAATATTCCATAGTATTCTATGCTTGCTGCAGAAAAAAACTTTACTCTCCTTGAGTGGTACAAAATTTACATGGAAGAATCGCTTGAAATTAATAACAGGTATTCATGTGATTTATTACTATGGTAAATCATACTCAGTCATGTTCCATCTGATAAGGAAATTCCCTAAATACCTAATTTTTCCCCTGCCTCTATTTTAATATAATTATTGTCCTTTCCCAGTAAGGGGAAGGTATCTTGCTCAGACCAGGAGTGAATTTGTTTTTCTTTGATACAGGTGCCAATTTTTCTATAAGCCACAAATGCTGAAGGCTTCAGCTCCGAGTAGTGTAGTGCAACTACATGCTTGGGGCTGTTTTCTATTCAAATCTAATTGCATAATTCTGGCAGCAGCATTTATTCTTTCTGGGTATGTTCAGATTATCAAGTAGAGATGCATTCAAGTTATTAAGTAAAAAGAAGGGTCAAAGACATTTGTATTGCACAAGAATTGGAGTGTTGTTGCTTTTTTCTGAAGGAAGTCTTTAATTTATGATTTAAATAGGAGGACTACCTTTTTAAAATCTAAACTTGGGTATTTCCAATTGAGGAATCTTGTAATGCTTTAGAGATTACTATTTCTGGTTTTGGCATAGAAAAGAAGGGAGAAGAGAGCCTAAATTAGTAAAGACTTGACCATGTCAATCCACATGAATGGTCTTGTGAATGCAGCTACCCAGGTGGGTTGGGTTTTCTTTCAAGTAGGTTGAATATTAATTTCTACTTTCTGTTTTGCCATGTAGATTAAACTTTTTGTGGCCATGTTTCAAGAACCCAGTTAATTCTGGAAGAGAAGATCTAAAATGGGTGGGATGGATGAATGCTATGTAAACCAAGACAGAACCTGTATTTTATGTAGTCATTGAGAGCTTTTTCATTGCTGTTGCAAACAGAACTTTACCCTATGAATTCACTGAGCATGGTTGTTTCTTGGGGTTTTTTTAAGTAATTGAAGCTGTAGAGGAAAGTCACAGTAAAAAAAAAAAAGATCATTTAGTTCCCCCAGGTCAGTGGCATTTTAAACATGCCTGCCTTGTATAAAATTTCAAGCAATAGGCTACAGTTAGATTAGGCTTGGTAAGGGAAGAAAAATAAGTGTGCTGCATGTAGTTTTGGGATTGGAATGAAGGTTATTTTGAAGAGGGGAATATAAATTCCTTGCTATTTGACCTTCATGCTTTCAACATGATTTTAAAAGTTGGCCATTCAAACATGAGGAAATTCTTCAACAGACGTGTACTTTTATGTAGTGCTAGAGAAACTCTTAACAGAGACTGTGACAGTGGCTGTAAAATCGTAAACTAAATAGCCCAAATATTTGTTTAAGAAATGTTTGACCCACTGTTCTTGAGTAATTCAGGAAATAAATGTATGCTTGGTCTCTGGTTATCATGTACTATGTTCTGGCTGTTCTATGCATTAACGATTGGCAACCCTTGTTTTTCTGTGAAGCACATAAAAAGCTTTTGGCAAAAGTTTTAAATTCTCAATTCCTTAGAGAACCAATTTCTCAGCAGTGTTATCTTTGTTATTCTGGCAATGAGCATTTGGCTTTAAAAGGTTGTTTATTTTAATGTCCTTTATGTACAGATATCAACATCGAGATTGTCATCATTCACTTCGATTATTTTACAAGAAAAAAGAAAATCTGGCCACATCTGCTGTTATGGGATTGTGTAATGTTGTCTTCTCTTGCCACTTTCTCCTTGTGTGGAAATGGGTATGGTTCAGGTTACTTACTGCTGCAGGTTCTTACTTGAAGAAAAATCTGCCAGTGGGAGAAATTCATAGGTTTGCAAGATCTTATGCAATATATTTTATTGCACAAGTGCTTGGAACAAACGAGGGGTTAGCAACAGGAAGCCCAGATCCTTATCCCCACTGAGGATTGTAGAAGCTGTGGGGTTAGACAATACCTTGATCTTCTCAGGAACTCCTAATGAGTTCAGGAAAGCATTGTGTTCTTGCATGTGACCTCAAGATAAGAACAGTTGAAACTTAATATATAAATGGTTACAATCTGGGGGCTTTTCTGTTAAACACCATAATGCGGTGTTCAGTCAGTGAACATAACAGTTTCATGCTCAGCTGTTGATGGATGTATTTTTAACAAATATTTCTTCTTTTATTCTCATACTAATGCTAGATAAACAAAGCCACACTCGGAACTTCTCCCCTCACTCCAATAATTTCCAGAATTTTGCAATCTTCCAAAGAAAAAGCCCCACAGCTTGCTCCAAAAGGATCTCCAGCCCCCATATAAAGCAAATAAATACAGCTTAAGTGATTGAAAGAAAAGTGAAACTTTACCAGAAGCTGACTGTTGTTTGTTCTTTAATTTCTCAGGAAATAGCTAGGTGTGTCTAAGAAAAGTGTGGGGATAACTGAAACTATTTACATTTTTACATTAAAGAAGCAGAAAACCAAAATTATAGAAAAGTTAGATGGCTTAATTTTAAAGTATTTTGTATGCAAAATAATAGCTACAACAAGTTTGCACTGATACAGAGATAATTTATTGCAAAATTGTACATTGATTTGTCCCTGCTTGGATTTTTCTCTGTGAAATTACATTAGTTGAATGGAACCAAGGAAACCCTTAATGCCAAGTAGCTTAGGAATTAACTGTAAAATTAAGTGTAAGTTATATGAAAGATGGCCTCTTAAATATATTTTTAAAGTTTGAAATAGACATGGAAAGTTGATTCTTTTAAATATGTTAGGTCTTTACAAGTGGTTAGTGCAAACTGCCAAAAGATGAGATGACTCCACAATATGACAAATACACTGTTTTCTCCCTATGGGTGTGTTTTTCTAAGCTGTGTTCTTTGTTCAAAGCTATGTGACAGTTGTAGTTCTAAAGCAAAAAGGCTTGCCATTAAAAAAAAAAACAAAACTAGCAGATACAGAGGAATAAACAGGGTTTGTCTTCCCTACCCATGCAGGCTTCAGTGTGAAATTATGAGCGTCCTACTCTTTGCCGAGCAGGTATAACGTGCATGTCAGGTACCCACTACTTCTCATGAGTTTAATGCAGTTTTGTTAATTTATACCTGCAGGCTGGACTGTTCAATTTCTAACTCTACTGCTTTATTCTGCTTTCAGTTGTGTATCTCGTATCTTAACCTTTTTTGTAAGAGTAGTTTTCATTTGAGTAAGACAAACTATTACATATAGTCTTACAAATTTGTCTTCTAAGCATCAAGAAGAAACTTTCTCTACTGGTATTTTTCCCGTAAATACTTGAGTGTTCTTACTGTTACTCTGTTTTCGTAGCAGACTTGTGAAACAGTGATGTCAGGTTGAAATGAGAAAGTTGGTGAAAATAGTTGTGTTTATTTCGTTCACTAATGCTATGTTCAATATGTTTTATATGTTATGTTCAGTATGGGATGGGTAGTTAAAACCCTTAATCTCAAGGAATATTATCATTTCTTGAAGAGCTGTCAGCAGAGAGATCACTGTACATCACTTGGCTCACTCACCCTTTCAAAAGGCAAAACTTGCACCCTTTCTTACACTACTATGTCTTTCTGTTTGAAACTCCTTTGGTGATGCCTCCAGTGCCAGTGTCCCAGCAGGAAGGATAGCTTTGCTTCATAGGTTTTTGTTTTGGTGGGGTGTTGGGTTTTTTTGCAGGGGAATGTTGGTGGTTTTGGTTTTGTTTTGTTTTGTTTTTTTTTAATCTGTGTCTGTCTGTCCAGTTAATGTTGTCCTGTTGCTGAAAAGTCAGGAGAAAGCAACGGGTCTGTATGCCTATGTGCCCACTCCATAGCAGTGCTTACCTGAAGGGGACATAATAGAATTGTTTCGGTTGGAAAAGACCTTTAAAACCACCAAGGTTTGCAGTGTGAACTTCCACTTTGCTGGCATAGGAACGCCTCCAGCTGTGTCCTCTGCCACCGTGGTTGTACCACTGGCCGTTTTGCCAGCATGGCTGTTGAGGAATACGTTCCTCGCCTCTGGCTCCATGTGCAGCTCCAGGCTGAGCTCTGTGGGGCCGGAGAACGTGAGTTGCCAACCCTTGGCACAGTGAAAGGCACAGGGACCTGTGATGCCAGCCAGGGGACCGGACACTCAAACACGGCTGCCGAGGACTCGGCTGGAAGACCCCAGACATCCCTGTGCCTAGACGGTGAGGGATAAACGCTCAGGGGGCTCCTTTGCTCAGGGTCCCTCCTCGGAGACACCAGCTCCAGCTGTTATTTTGTGATTTAATGCTTGCACCATGATTAAATTATTTTAAGGACCTGGATGTCTGAAACTCTGCTGTGGGAACCCTGGGATAGAGCCTTCGGGGAAACCTGGTCTGACTGTGAGCGTGNGCCGGAGCCGCGTTACTCCCGCTGCGGCCGGGCCCCGCCGAGAGCGGCGGAGCTGCGCTTCCCCCCGCCTCCAGCATCCCAGGATCTCTATTGCCGTCCTACGCGTTCAATAGAAAGGAAACTTTTGCCCCCTCTTCCCACAGCAGGTAGGACTGGGCTGGGCTGGCGTTTCCCTGGCACGGTGAGGTAGTTCTAGAAACATTTCGTGTTACAAAGCTGCAGGGTTGCAATGCAAGCTTGCTCCGGAGAAGACCTGTCAGATGATGTGTTTTTTGTGGTAGGGCTTCTAGGCGGTCTTTCAGAATTGTGCTTCCCAGTATCTTGCTGGATTTATAATTGTCTCTTGCTCTTACTATGCTAATTTTAGGCGTTCTCTGCCCATGTGAATTCAAGTCACTTGCAAGTAGTTCTCTCTCACATGGATCTTTCTTTCACTGACCGTGTTTTGTTTTTTAAATGTTTCTCATTCTTGGGATGTTCCTCCATCAGCAGGTTCACCTGCTTCAATGGAATTCCTGTGGAGTTCAGGCTTTCTATGCACCCCTGCCAAACAGCTTGACTATTTGTGTTCTGAAGGGTCTAATCCAAAGAGACAGTGCTCTGAGAAGTTGCTGTTGTGCTGTGATCATCCACTGGGTCTCACACCATTATGCTTCTGCATGTTTCATTATCCGTTTGTAATCCCTTCTGATGCAAAGTTCTGCTAATGTGGATTCCTGTTAGTGAGGGGTGCAGAGCTCAAACTTTATCTTGCTCAGCTAGTGATGGAAGCATCAAGAACTGTGGCAAGCAAAGCCTGAATGACTTCAGCAGGCACTTCAGTGCAAAATCAGTCATTCTTTGAGTGTAACAGAAGTGGAATACACATGAAAAGACATCAAAGAACTTGCTGTAATGCCTATAACAGTTCTACCGAAGACCAAGTCTTCTACTTGTTAATTTATTTAGAGGCTCCAGAATAAGAAGATGTTAGAATTTATTGAATAAGGCTTTTTGTCTCCTGTTTTCGTTTTGTTTAAAGGTGAATTCAGGTATAACAGCCTAAAGTCAGTCATACAACTGACTTCTGATATGTTTTACACTGACAGTCTACAAAACTTGCTCAGCTTGTATAGAATCCACAATTGTCCATTGTACTGTTTAAGAAGTTGGTAAGAAATGTGAGGAAGGAGTGTATGTGAAATTACATNGTTTTGCCAGCATGGCTGATGAGGAATACGTTCCTCGCCTCTGGCTCCGTGTGCAGCTCCAGGCTGAGCTCTGTGAGGCCGGAGAACGTGAGTTGCCAACCCTTGGCACAGTGAAAGGCACAGGGACCTGTGATGCCAGCCAGGGGACCGGACACTCAAACACGGCTGCCGAGGACTCGGCTGGAAGACCCCAGACATCCCTGTGCCTAGACGGTGAGGGATAAACGCTCAGGGGCTCCTTTGCTCAGGGTCCCTCCTCGGAGACACCAGCTCCAGCTGTTATTTTGTGATTTAATGCTTGCACCATGATTAAATTATTTTAAGGACCTGGATGTCTGAAACTCTGCTGTGGGAACCCTGGGATAGAGCCTTCGGGGAAACCTGGTCTGACTGTGAGCGTGGGGTGTGCAGCTGCCGAGGGGCCTTAATCCCAGCTCAGGTGGTGCCAGAGTGGCTGGCACTGGCTCCGGCATGGGCAGATGCAGAGGTTCCTTAACATGGCTGTGTTTTGGAATACGTGTTCCCACCGTGCTGAGCAAGCTCCCCTCTGAACAAGCCGGTGAAATCGCAGTTATCCTCTTTCTTTAGCCAGGGCGCTCTGGCACCACAGGCTGAAGGCAGCCCGCTGAGGGCCGCGGGCAGCTCGGGCTCAGGCGGAGGATGGCGCAGTGCGGCCTCGGGCCGCGGGAGGGCGCTGCGGGCAAAGCGCTGGGGCGGGGGGCTCGGCGCGGGGCTGCCCGGAGCCGCGTTACTCCCGCT
>VWZN01007211.1:126503-144491 GCA_013396955.1 Regulus satrapa | reverse complement strand
TCCACTGGGTCTCACACCATTATGCTTCTGCATGTTTCATTATCCGTTTGTAATCCCTTCTGATGCAAAGTTCTGCTAATGTGGATTCCTGTTAGTGAGGGGTGCAGAGCTCAAACTTTATCTTGCTCAGCTAGTGATGGAAGCATCAAGAACTGTGGCAAGCAAAGCCTGAATGACTTCAGCAGGCACTTCAGTGCAAAATCAGTCATTCTTTGAGTGTAACAGAAGTGGAATACACATGAAAAGACATCAAAGAACTTGCTGTAATGCCTATAACAGTTCTATCGAAGACCAAGTCTTCTACTTGTTAATTTATTTAGAGGCTCCAGAATAAGAAGATGTTAGAATTTATTGAATAAGGCTTTTTGTCTCCTGTTTTCGTTTTGTTTAAAGGTGAATTCAGGTATAACAGCCTAAAGTCAGTCATACAACTGACTTCTGATATGTTTTACACTGACAGTCTACAAAACTTGCTCAGCTTGTATAGAATCCACAATTGTCCATTGTACTGTTTAAGAAGTTGGTAAGAAATGTGAGGAAGGAGTGTATGTGAAATTACATACCAAGGCAAAAACAAAAGCCTTGTATCTTGCCTTCATTTTTAATAAAATGATGTTTTTGTAGAATGCAATGAAGTATGGAAGTGCTGGAGTTAACCTCCAGCCATCCATATACATATATAAATACATGCATTTGTGTCCCCATCTATCTTCTGTAGAAAACTTCTTAATGTTCTTTTTTTACGAGTCAACAGCTTCCCTGAAGGAAAAATCAATCAAAAGCTTTTTGATGCATCTGTTTTGCATAAACTTTATTAGTTTATCAAGTTTAATCTTGAAATATGATTGTGTGTATGGAGGGTGGAATTTATTGCTTGTGTTTTGTGTGTCCTATTACTTGAAAGGCAGGTGTTTTCTAATTTTTAAAAACGTATAGTTTCAACACCTGATTGTTTTTTCAGTTCATGACTAACATATGCTGCATGTTGTGTAAAGTGTCACACCTTGTGCACTTAATTTAAGTGGTGCACTTGACATGTCAACTCCACCCTGAGTCCACACACATAATAAAACCTTCTTAGCATGGTTAAGAGCAGTTTGATACCTAGTTTGAGCCTTTCAGAGGGTGTTTAAAATCGTGAAATATCCCGTTGCCCCATCTGCAAACTGCAGTACGGTTGGAAGCATCTGAATTTCTCTTGTTCCCAAATGCTAGGAACTTCAAAGTAGGTTTGTGGCAAGTTTTCAAGGGCAAAAGAAGATTTTCTATAGAAAATAATGCTATTACAAATAAATGGTGGCTTAAGCTTGTAGTGACTCATGAGCTGTTGTAATCACAAATTGTCTTTGTGGTATCTTTATTATTGTTCTGAAAATGCATAAGCCCACTTCTCTGGGTTGGGTGAGTTTTTTTTGTTGTTGGGTTTTTTTTGTTTTTTGTATTGTGGAAAAATACTGTGAATGAAATCATTATAGGGAGAATTTTATTTCCCTGCAGGAAGTGGTATTCTTGCAATATGTCTTTTATGATAAGGTCAGAATTTTGTATTCGTTTCTAAGGAAAAAAATGTGTAGATATTTGCATTCATTTACAAGGGGAATTTGGACTAACCCGGATATCTGGGGATTTTAATGCAGAACTGAATAGAAAAGGCATTTCCAGTCTATATAGAACCTGCAAAATGTCTCAGGTGGCAGCTTTAATTAACTTGTACCAACTTTTTCAAGTTGTGACCTTCTGAACCACAGACATGGCAGTTGATTCAACTGACAACTTAATCCAGTTGAGCAGCTCCTTGTGAGCATTTGACTGGAATTTGGAGACCTAAAACATGTTATGCTGCATACCTTTCATAGACTTCTCTTTTTGAGAGCTAAATAGTAGTGAATTTCAGATTAAATACCTTATTTTGAGGCATGTATAAAAGTGTGCTGTGCTTCATGTGTAGTTTGGGTAATTGTGTTTCATGCATTCAGCAATGTCTTGGACACTGCTGCCTTCATAAAAATAACAGGATCATGTAGGCTGCCACTGAGATGTTTGGAGGAGTATTTATTGTATTTTCTATCTGCACTCTAAGTGTAGTAAACTTGAAATCAAACAATGATACATATTCCCAACTGTAGAAATTCTTAAGGAACATTGTTCTTCCATGATAATTTATTTGTTTTGTCCTTGAACTTTCTGCTCCAAATGCAAGTCATCCTTCTGGCTTCTTTAAGCTAAATATAAAACAAGATTTAAACTTCCCAAAATAAAAGAAAAAAACTCAGCTAAACCAGGCATGTATGAAGAAGTAGCCCTGGGGATAAAGTGGATGTTTGGACAAGAGACAGATTATTTCTGTACTTGTAGTTTTCTGGAAGGTGGTGCGAATATTTTAAGTGGTAAAAATAGCACCAGAGTCCCTGCAAAACAGAACATAATACATAATAAAAGTTAGTATTTTTGTAGTTACTAGCTAAAACTATGTGGGAATGTGAATGGTGATGTTATACACCAGCTTTAAAAACAAAGTGCTTAAACTTTCTGAATGATAAGTGGTAGCTTTCCAATACAGATGAACGCTTCATGAAAATGAAGAGCTACTGAACTCTGTCAGGGTTTGCAAATGTGGTGCGAATTTTCTTAGTGCTTAAAATTTTTGCAGAGCTGAACAGTGTCTCCTTGGCGTGCGTCGGTTAATATATAGGCTTGGTGGTGTTTGGTTTTCTTATCAGTCCGCACAGTTAAATGTCTTTAGAATCTGCCTTGGAGCAGCTGGCTGGCAGCTGACGCTGCTATTGGCACCACCCAGGTTTAACGTGACATCACCAGGAGCAGTCCACCTCTGTGCCTCAAGGAAGCTGATGTGGGAGCCATGCTCTGGGAAGTGGAGCATAACTGCTGAGAACACAGAGTAAAAATGGAATTCCTGAAAAAAATCGTTCCAGCTGCTGCTTCTGGAGATGTTCCGGATGTTGGGAGTACAGCCCGCGAAAGCTCTCCAAGGCTGCTGAAGATGAGACGGGTCAGGCTGTTTTCATTAGGACAGACAATTGATGAAGACGAGGAGACATATGTTTTACATCCTGATTACTGTATGTATCCATGGCATCAACCTGGTGAAAACTGATTGCTAAGCTTTTTCTTCAGATCCTGATTATTTTGTTAAATTGACAAATTTGATTATAGAAGGCCTTTTTATCGCAGTTTCTATCATGGTGGTGTCTTGAGCTTTAGAACTGTTTTATCATTGGCACAATATTGTTTGTTAGTGACTTATCTGGAAGCAATTTTTCAGGACTTCTAATTTCAGGATTTCTTTTTGTCTTTGCATGCCTGTGTGGCTCTTTCCCCCCCTCTTTCTGGGATAAGAATATGTTTAATTCTTTAAACTGTAATGTACATTAAATTAGACACCAAGTTGCCTAGACAGAGGTGTGCTACACAGAGGTCTGTGACTGCAGTGCAAGATGTGAGTTGTCACCTGTTCTTTCCCTGTTTTTCTGATCCCATAAGTTCTCAAAGGCTTTCTTTTTATGAGTTTTTTTTGTCTCAAAACAGTATGTTTCCCTTTTTTAGTTTAGTTTTGAAGACTGCACGTTTTTAGTAAGCATAATATGTAAATAAGTCTATGTCAGAATATGGATAATTTGATAATATGGTAAGAATACGGGTATTGTATAGAGAATTTTTGACCTCAAGAACATGGGCAACGTTGCTTATATGATTTCTTTTTAGAAATTTTTTTTACTACATGTTAGTGGCTAAATATTGTAGTGTATAGTGCTAATAAAAAGTGGAAGTAGTTCATGTTCCTTTTTCAGATAGTACAGCTGGGTGGTAATGGAAAATTCAGTTTTACTTTTTTTTTCTTTTTGCCTTCTGCTAAAATAGTGCAGTCTTGAGCCTTTATGGTCTTGGATTCCGCTGGCTGTCAGATGCAGTTTTTGCCCTTTGCTGTGTGGTTGGATATTTTCAGGAATTAGTATGACTTTTAATGGCTTAAAATGAACTTACTGTCTTAAGCTAGTGGTGGTGGTAGAAGAAAAGGACTTCCTTGGAAAGACTTCTTATCCTTTCTGATTGTAACATGAACCACTTTTTTCAGTGCATCAGGTTGAGTAAGATAGGCAGCTGAGCAAAGCAGGGGCAGTTCTGTTCTTTTAAACAAGTTGTTCCTGTGCACAGCAAATTACAAGAAGTTAATATTCTAATGCTATGGGTTATTGGAGGCTGCTTACAGATTAAAGTCTTTTATGGCTGCCTCTATACTTGAAAACTGGTCAGAAACCCATGGTGTCTGATGGTGAAGGTTTTTTAGCTTCATTTAACTTGGAATGCTGTAAACAGCCCTGGAGTTTATAGTTGGATATCACTGTGAATTTAATATAGGTAGTAGGTATATCTTACCAGTCCTGCTTTTATTCTGATTTCTTTATAGCTCTCAATTTTTTTTCCCCCCCAAATGTTATAATTTCAGAAGAAATAGAATTGTCTTTGTGGGAGGTTAAAATAAAATCTTACAGGTTGATTGAAATTTGTGGGCAAAAAAGATACATTCATCTTTGTTCAGTGTTTTGTTGATCGTTTGAGCAAATGAGGATAATAAACATTGAATAAACTCGTCTGATTGTTAAGGATTAATTTTTCTCTCTTGGCCATTAAATATGTGCCAAATTATGTCCCTTAGGAGTGATTTTGTGGAAACAGCAGTGCCTGACTAGTATTGCTTTAATAGTGTGATGTCATCATTTACGAAGTGAAGACTTAGTCTGTTCTGGGATCATGCTTTTACAATAGCAGATAGTAGCTGAATCCTCTTTAAATTATCTGCTTATTTCTATTTTTGTATCTTGGTAATGGAATGAACTGCTCTGCTGGAATAGAGCAAGAGAACTACTGTGTTTACCAGTTGGGTATGCTGCAGAAGGCAGGTGCTGACCAAACAGGTAATAAAACCATAGAATTATTTGAAAAACATTGTAAACATGTACTTGCTTATTGTTGGCAGATGTGGTGTTAATGCACCACAGAATTTAATATAATGAAACTGTTGAGGAACTCAGTATTTTTTTTAAAGCTAAGGTGTTTTGTCCTATTAATGTGTTTGAATTTGAGAGTGAGTAGTGGGGATTTTTTTTTTTTGTGTTTTGTTTTTTTCCTTTCTGTTCTTTATTTCTTCTGTCTAAGAATTTTTTTGTTGTTGTTTTGGTGAGAATTTAGGTGAAATACTGAACCTGACAATTATTTTTAAGTATAACCATATTTTAGAAGTTCTCCAGCCAGCAGACCAAGCAAAAAAACCTATGCCTGGCATCGAAATCTTAAAATTTTATTTTTATCATACCACCTAGTTGGGTTTGCATCTAGCTGATCTAAAAATTTTGTGAGAAATTAGGTAGTTAAATGTTTTGTTGTTGTTTGTTATTAAAATAAGTGTCATATCAGCTTTCAAAATACTTACTTAGTATATACTTTGTTTTAGAGCTGAAAATAGGACCTTACAGATATATGTTCCGTGATACATCTTTTAAAACATGTAGTTTCCATCAGAATGGTTTCTAATGTATTTTAGAAATCTTTTCATAACTGTCTTCTTAGATGTATAAGATTGATACAATTGTAGAAGAAAACCACAACTGACTTGAAGTATTTGTATATGACCGTATGTGTCACAATGCTTAGCAGAGGTTAGTAAAAGAACAGTGGGCGGCTTTTAAAAATTTGCTTTTAAAATTTAAATAGCATTTAAGAGTAGGCATGTTCTCAGTTTTAAAAAATTATTTCCAAAAAATCTACAACCCCGAATGAAACACACAAAGTTG
This sequence comes from Regulus satrapa, assembly GCA_013396955.1. Lineage (NCBI taxonomy): Eukaryota > Metazoa > Chordata > Aves > Passeriformes > Regulidae > Regulus > Regulus satrapa. The sequence goes on along the minus strand of VWZN01007211.1, from coordinate 138,681 downwards.
AATATGGGAGATTCAGATTGTGGCATTAAAGAAGGGGAACGCCGTGACTGCCCCGTGTGAGCTGGCAAATGGTAGCTGTACCTGTGGTGTGTGAAATGCACCCTCCTGATGCAGCTCTGGGCTTTCTTTGTGCTCCAAGGCAGGGTAGCTAATACCGTGGAGCTGTCTTAATGGCCAGCTGCGTAAGTCAAATCTGCAAGAACTGAGGAAGAGATGTTAATTTTATCAGGGACGTGAGTATTCCCACTGCTCACAGCCCCCTTGTTATTTCTGTGTAGGGAAAACCTGCTTCACTTCAAGTGCTTCTGCTAGCAGAGTGAAAATATGCCACTGGGAATGTGTTAGGTGGTGGTAAAGTCACAGAGCTGCCTCAGGGGGTTAGCAGCAGGGGCTGGATACAGACAAAAGTGCCCATGAGCACTGTGCCCAGCAGCTCTGCAGGGCATATTCAGCTCCCAGCTGTACCTCTAATCAGCCCTGTACAGCAAAGGGTGACCTGGGACTTGGCATTTATACATGAAATAAAAGTCAGTTTCTGTGCCCAAGTACAGGGTTTTGATTAGGAAAGACTGGAGGGGTTGCTGTGCAGCTAACTACTTCCCCCCCTCAATCTTTGCTCACTTTTGTTTAAAGACTGCTCCGTGATACTGTTTGGGATCCAGAATACTATTTACATAAAAATCTGTAACCTCTCTCCTTGTTTTCTTATCACTGCAGATAGCATTGTTTTGCTTGAGTAATGCTCCAGGAAATTGTTCTGTGTATATTTTCCATAAGAAATAATAAGTGAACCTCTCCTAAGGGCCTCTGGAATCTGTGCTTGGAAGCTCTTTGCAACAGAAGGTAGGGAAAGGAGATTTTGGGTTGAATTTTGAGTGCAGTTTTACAAGCGGATCAAGCTGATCTAGCAGTTTGCTGTCAATGAAAAGGGCAATCTCACTCACAGCTGTGCAGCCTTCCCCATCTTCTCTTGGGTTCTGGTGTGGCTTTTCCCTGAGCTGATTAATTTCACAAAGCCAACGGAAAAATGTTCTGATGTATTTGGGGCACTTTTTGAAATGAATCGGCAAGGGGAATCAACTCGCTGGAAGGGCCTTTGGGGTCGGCAGTGGGGACAGCATTAGATGTCTTTACCGTCACCAAAAGTAGCAGTCACCTTTTGGATATCCTCTGTTTTAATTGATTTGTGGAAAATGAACTCTTTAATATTTTAGATAAATGGAAAAGCAAGCATATCGATGGAGTTTTATTTATATAAGTGCAGGGATGATAACTTTTATTCTTACTGCTTATAAGCAGATAAAATGACCACTGGGTAAATGTTTCTTAAGTAAGGCATTAGCTTAAGATGGAGTCAATAAAGAACTGAAATAAGGTCCAGCAAATATTTTTAAAAGTAAGTGCAAAGAGGGTACGCCTCTGACTTGTTTATTTTACCATTAATACAGAAAATAAAATACAGTTGTGTTTGTCAGACGTCTCAAATACAATTTTTACTCTATTTTTTTAAAAATCGGATTCTGAAAAATTCCATACTTGACTATATACCTAATATACTTCTGCTGTAGCTTTTCTCAGGGCTTCATCTGGAGACTATATGTGCAGAAATTTACAATTAATACATTTTAGTGGTGAAGTAATTGTAATTTAGTGCTTCATACAAGGTGTTTATCAGTACAAATCAAATATGTATCTAGAAAAGAAATATTTCTTCATATTTAACATCTAGTTCGTGTGGGGTATATTTATATAAATGTGTGGAGTGTAGATATATATATATATATGTATATTGACCCCCCCTTCCCTTTCAATACCAGTGGATAGGCAGCAAACTGGAACACGGTGAGAAATAACCAACAGCAAATTTAGGAAGTGAATGTCAGTAAACCTACTGTTTGGAATTTGTTTTTCTGTTCTTTTGACTTTCTGTGCTGCAGATTGTAAGGTGAAAAGTAAGAAATAATAAAATTTCCGGTTTATTAAGGAAAAAATTAAAAGGTGGAATTGGACAATATTTAGCTGCAAATATTCTTTGAAATGTTATCTTTAGACTAATGCTTTGAAATAATGTAGATAAAATTTAATGGGAGGATTGCAAATTAAGTAAAGATCTCTTGGCCTTTCCAATCTACAGTTTATTACAGTTTATTTTTAGAGTAGCTGTGAGAGGGACAAAATAAAGCTTTTAACTTGAAGGAGAAGGGGAGAGACATGGTACATACAGGGGATGTGAGGAAACTTAACATAGACAGAAAACCAAGAGAGTTTTCAGAAGATTCTATGAAAGCTGACTGAGAGTTGTGAAGTGCTGAAATCAACAAGATGTGGAGAAACTTGTTGCAAAAAAGATATCTGCTACTTTAAAACTGTTCTATCTATGATAGACTGGTATAGAAGAACAAAAATATTCTTTTAAATTCTTGGTGTCTAAGGTGTCCGCAGGCCTTGAATGTGACATTTTCAGAGGGAGAGAAGAGTTTAGCATGTTGTTCCTTTTTTTGATTTGTACTGTAAATATCTTGCACGTAGAACAGATTTTGAAACTTAATCTGCTGTCAATAATGTCTGTTAGTGATCCCAAGGCAGAGTATATAAAAGGCTGGACAGCATGTAAAATAAAAGTATCAGCTTTTTCTTAAGGAACTGTTTTCTTTGAAGTAAAAAACTGTTTTCCTTTAAAACATTAAAATTGATCTATGGGCTAAAAAAATCCCAGCTAATATCCTCCTAATGCTCGAGAAAGTATTTGAAAGATCAGTATAGTATTTATTAGCAGGATTAATGTGGCAACTGTATATGAAGATGCCATGCTCATGATACTAGCAATTCAGGTTAAAGTTACAGAAATATTAGAATTTGAGTATTGTTAGACAGTTTTTCAGTTATCACTTGAAAAAGAAATCTGTGTTTCAGATGGTTTAGTTTGTAGGTGATCAGACTATTCTTAATCTCCTTTAGCTGTGGTTTTTCTCTTTTTAATGAAAATGTAGATTGTAAGTGGAAAAGTCAGATATTACATTTTCCAGTAATTGATATTTTCGATGACTATTGGTCATTCCTGTTGGCTGCATTTGTTAGCTGTTTTATGTCTTGGTTTGTAAACTTCTATGTTTCTGGTTGCTTTGGTTCTGAGCTCTTAAATAATAGGATGATTCTTACCCTACGAGTTCTAAATTTGTATGTGTTCCTCTATTATGTGGTTCCAAACTGAGGGAAAAAGAATTTCAGCTACTTCCTCTTAATCAAGGGCTATTTTGGAAAGCCTTTCCATTTTCAGTAAATGTCATTCTTTGTGTCTCTAACTTAGTGCTAGATAGCCTTTAGTTGCTCTTCAAGTAAGAATATGTTCTCTTAGGTAGTAAATGCTGTTGGAGAGCGGCTGGGGTTTGGGAAGCAGTGTTAGTAATATTGGTTGTTTTACTCGGCACACATCCTTTTGTTCTCAAGCCAAGTTCTAAACGATCCCTTCAAGCAGACCCACCTTCCCAGACAGGAGGGTTCTTGACTCATGCTTATAAATTTTTGATGTTTGTATTTATTTATAAAAGAAGGACTTTGTAACGAGAAATCCAAATGCACTACCATTTTGAAGAGATGGGTAGTACTTTCAGAAAGCCACGTCACTTTAGCAGTGGGACCTTCTGAAGAGATTAAGTTTCTGTCTGCAGCAGTTTTTTATAACGTGCTCTGGATGTTCAGGACTTGGTGTATCCTTACTTCATGAGCTGTGCACTATGCCTTTACAGGGAGATACTACATAAATACTAATTGTTCTTTAGCTGATTAATCAAATGAGGTCTGTAGTGAGAAGCATGTTGTGGACCCTCATTGCTTGGGATACTCTCAATGCTCATTGACAAGACCAGTATGGCAGTGTAAGTTTCAGATGCTCTAACATCAGGATGCTGTTACACGTTGGTATTAGAGACTGACTCAAAACTGTTTGGTGTCACTAGGCATCTCTTAAAAATGCACTGGTGTGAGCTTTACAGTTACTTCTTTGAGAGGAGGATGACTTGCTAAAGAAAGAATGTTTTTAATTTCAAAGTGTTTTCTAACTTAAAACAGGAAAACCAGTAATACATATGAAGGAAACTCAAAACTTTATAAAAGTACTATATTTATCTAGTATGTTGTTTTCAGTTTATTAGTGTTAGTTTAAAATTGTTTTTTCTTTGTTGGTTGGGGTTTCCATAATTTCCGCTCTCGTGGAAGGAGCCGGTGCAGAGCAGAGTAGATTAATTTGCCCAGATATTGAGGAAGTTATACCATAAAAATTTATCGGTGCATTGTATGTTTGAATAATTAGCATGTTGATATCAGTTCCTGGGAGAGATCAACAGTATGCAAATGCTCTATCAATACATAATAAGACTGACAAATAGGGAGAGCCAGTAGAATGAATGGAAAAAGCTGAGGCGCGTTGTCCATTTTATACATGTTTTTCCCCCCTGATTTCAGCTCTCAGTAATTGGTAGGGCTTGCAGTGGAGTGACACAGTGGCTTTTGTTTGATGCGCCGGGTGCAGGTGTGTGGATGCAGAGCTGCCTGCCGTGGCTCAGGTGGGGCTCTGCAGCTGCTGCCCTGTTGTGCAGCTGCTGGCACAGGCTATTTTATAGTCCACCAGCTAAGGCACTTAAAGGAACTTTGTGTTGTGGACTGTTTGCACAGCTTCCAGACAAACATGACCCTGTAAAGTTTTAGCACTTCGTCAGGTATGTTGCATTTAGCTGCCCCAGGGTTTGTTACTACTTCCGATTCTCTCCGTTTCTGATTTTTGTATTTCTTTTCTTGCTTTTCCTTAGTGCAACAGCACGCTTGCTCAAGGTGAAGATTCAGAAATGACACTCAGACAAATTCTTTTATTTCTGATTTGCAAAACAATGTATATTTAAGCTTTTAATTACCTTTTTTAGATCTTGGAAGCATCTTAAGTTTTTACTTACACTTCAGGTTCCTACAAGAATCTGTTGTTTCACAGAGAAGGGCAAGCTGCACAATTCAGCATTAAAAACACTTACTAGTTTAAACCCTAGTAACTAAAGCGCTTTAAAAAAGACACTGTAAATATCTACTGGCTCTGAAGTGAACAAATATACCTGAATGCCATGTTAATGTAATTATTTCTGATATTGGGTGGTGGAGATCCATATGCTCCTGCTCTGTGTTGCTGAAACATCAGGGAAGGCAATTTCAGGAATTGAAACCTCAAGGGAAAATTGACTGTCCATGCCTTTCCCCTTCTTGCTTTCCTTTTCCTGACTGTTAAGTGCAGCTGTCCAAGTCCTTACACTGTGCGTGCCGCGCTGCCGCCTACAGAGGGATTTAAGTTGGTAGGCTTGTGAATGTGAGGAGGGTTTACAGAGACACCTGTAGTAGTTCCCTCTTGTCGCTGTGCCATCCCCCATCCCTTTTGTCTATGCTAAGTGCCCTGTGGCAGAGGAGGCTGAACGAGACATACATCTGCTCATGCAGGGCTCTACAGCGCTTTAATGTATGAACAGAAATGGACAGAAGTGGCTCAGGAGCAAACACTCAGCTTTGCTTATGGCAGAGGAGAAAGGCAGGAATTCACCTCCAGGTACAGGGCGAGCAAATGCTCAAGTATCTTCAGCTGCTCTCTGAGTTTAGTGGTAATATGCATTCAGGAATATTTTCTGCACAAGTACTGTTGAACTCATGAGGTTTAACAGATTGTGACTTCTGTGCTGAGTTTATCCCTATAGGTAACTTTTTTCTTTAACTTTTTCTTCTTTAAAGTTTTCCCAGATGAATCATGAACTCTCAGTGGGTTTTTTTCCCCTTGATGCTCTCTACTGGAATAGAAGAACTGATCTTTGCATAATGTAAATACGATGTTCCCCTACAAGTGTGGCACAGAGATCCAGCAGCTTGGGAGGAACAACAAAAATAGAAACATAACTGATTTGTAGCAGTTGTCTTGAGGCCTTGTAGGGTAACAGAGTTAAGCCTTTCCTTACTCTCTATCCATTTAAACACCCAGCAACTAAGCAGGGATTTTCTGTGTAGCTCCGTAACTGTTTTCAGGTTCCAGTTAAAACCGAGGTGAAAACTTTCCAGGTGAAAACCGAGGGCTGGTTCTCCAAACCCAGTGCACTGGTTCGTTTGTGCTGAAGCACTGCGAGGAGGCTGACACGACACAGAATCAGACAACGCAGTTATTCCATGTTGTCTGACATAGAACTATCCTAACTGGGCTTTTACACCTTTAAGTTTTATTTGCAGTCTTTGAGGATTTAAATTTAGCACCTGAGAAGGGAGTAAATCACTGTGTTTTCCAGAAGTTTAATTGTCACAGGGCTGCTTGTGACAATTGAAATCTTGGATTTGTCAGACTTATGAGATGTGGTAGCAGCTTTAGGCTTGGATATCACTTTACCTGTCTCATTTTTTCATGGAGGGAGATTGGTTAAACATCATCTCATAATTGCCTAGTGCGGTTTTGGAAAAGTTTCACATTTTTATTACGGATTTGTTTCCTCGTAGTCTTATGATGTTTGCTGATCTGGAAAGCTAGATTTTCAGGAAGGGCTGGATATCTGTTTAATAGAAATTCTTGAAAATTCATAAGGCTGTTGTTAAACTACTTTGGGAATGATTTTTCTGGATTTAATTATTCTTGAAGGTTGTGGGGGATTTTTTCCTTTTTTTTTCTTTTTAAACATCAAACTTACTGCTTAGTCTAGATTTTTTTTAACTTAATGAGAAGTTAAATATTAACCGTATCCTCTTTGATCTTACTCATAGGCAGTGTTTACAAGAAGGCTGTGCATGTGCATCTTCAGTGTCCTTCCAGAACTAGCTGGAAAGTTGTTAATTTACCTTAAATGGGAAATATGATTGGTAGTTCTGAATGCATTTTCTGTCAGTCTTTATCATCCTGAAGATGAATATAGTAGGTCTGAAAATTGTAAAGATACTTTTGGAAGCAAGAGTAGCTGCATGTTGTTTGTAACTGAAAAGAATGCTTTAGTTTTTAATTGAGTGTTAATGCCAGAATGCTTTGTTCAAAATAATCAAAATTATTTTGTCGGGGGATAAGTAGAAAAATCATAATCTATGATCTTGGACATCCCATTAGAAAAAAGCAAGAGCTGCACTGTGGGTTTGAGGGAGGGAAGGGTAGTGGTTACGAATAGGCTCCTACAGAAATGAAATTATTGTAGAACTCTTCATTTGAAGGGGGGAAAAAAGAATTGAAGCTAAAAATATGTATTTCTCCCTGTGACACACAGATTAATGACTTGAAAAGTGTTATTTCTTTGCCATTTCAAAGCAATCTTTTTGAAGTTAAATATTGCTCTTTTGAGGTAATAAATACAGCAGTATCTTCAGTCATGAAACCACTTTTACGTATTCGGCCTATAGAGGTGAAGCAAAAACAACATTGTGTGAATCATACTAATGTTTTTTTGGTCTTGGATATCAGTGTTTGCCACAGGCCTGATCTCTGGCAGTTACTGCAGCTGCAGTATTATGCATATGGTACTTCATGTACATTGTTCAAAATAATTGCCAGCAATGTGTCTGGGCAGCTCCAAGGAAGTGGCATGATGTTACTTGAATTAAAGCAAAGCTGTGCAAATAGCCTTGGCATACACTTTTCTGGTAAATGTATTGATCCTACTATAGATAATGATCCTTTTAGAACTATTTTAATTAAATGCCCTAATTCTACAAATAAAGACAAGTTGTGTTCTCTGTGCTATCTTCAGTGCTAAAGTTTATGATCTCTTACATTGCTTGGGTCCTGTAGCTATTTAAAACGCTCAATGCCAATCTTACCTGCACTGAGACTGGGTTTACTGCACATATATTGAAAATTCCATCTAAAAGGGGTGTGTGGAAGTGCTGAATGGACTTTGCTTGTACAGGTCAGGCGTGTTATGGATGAATAGTCCCACAAATGGAGAGTCTAATGCTTCCTGGAGCAGCTGGGCTTGCAGTGCGTGAATCTTGTAATGTATCGCTCTATTTGCAGCCTGGACTCTGCTGACTTAGGTCACTGAAGCAGCTTGAGCAATTTGCTTCTGGCCATCCTCTTTACTAAGAGTTTTCTATATCTGAGCAGAAAGCATGGTGTGGATTGGGCACCTGGATTAATCATTTTAGTAGAGTACAAACAGCTTGTGTCTGCACATTGGGCACTTCTGCTTTACTGCACCTACAGTCCAATTCTCGTCATGTCTTTTAAGAGCTTACAGATACCAGTATGCCTATTCGTGCATATCTCACCTTGACTCTTGAGAAAGGGAAAAAAACAAAATAGAATTTATAGTAGTCTGCTCCCTTTAGAAGTGAAATTGATCCAGAATCAAAAGGTGGGGATCAGTATATAAACTGTATTTATTGGAATTGTGTAATGTTCAGCCTGTTAATAAAAGTATGCACAGATCCTCAATTTCGTATTTTCCTTTTGGATTTTTTTTTTTCTTTTCATGAATCAGCTCCAGAACAAAGCTATTTCCTTATATTTAAAAGCAAGTGGTTTGTTTTCCATTTTATCTAAAATACTAAAATATGAAGTTTTCGGAAGACTTCTCTTACAAGTACTCATAGTGGTCATACTAGTTGCTCTCAGTTTTAGACACAGTGTACTTTCCAGAAGACTTTGATTTTCCTCTTTGAGAATGAGGAACTGGAAAAAAATCCATGTTGTAAATGACATTTTTCTAGCACAGTTCTAGAAATACGTGATGTTGATGTCTTGCAACTCTGCATGAAGAGTTTTGCTGGGCTCTTCTCAAACAATTAGTCTTGTCTGTGCTTGCCCAAGATTCAGAGGCTTGTAATCCATAGTTTTTCTTTCCTGCTTTTACTATTCTTGTTTGGATTAAAAAGAAAAGGTTACATTTTAAACTTTGCGGTTCATACCAAAATCTTGTTTATTCTGGGAGGTTGTTTCATTAACGCATTTCAAAGGAAAACCAAAAAGTCTGATATGGCATCATTATTTACACACGTTTGGTTATAAAGCAGTTAAATGGAGTTGTGAGGAAGAAGAATTGTTGGAAGGCTTGTGCACAGTTGTACAAGATAACTCTTACGACGCTGATGCTTACATGATAGGTCTAAGATACTGACAGATCCATTACTTCACTTGTTAAATGGACTTGTACTGATAATTTGGTTTTGCCCTTCTTGGGGGAAGGGGAGGGCTGTGGAAATACTTGGTGTAAGCCATTTAAAAATTAATAAATTAGTGATATCCATTTAATCAAAGTTGCTATGTCTGTGCATGTATGTATGAGGGCATGCATACTCGTGTAGTATTAAAAGAACATCTTTCTTTTCAAAATATTTTTGTTCCTAATATTGTGTATTCATAGTCTTCAATGCATCTACTGAAATCCTTAGGAGAAGCTTATACTCTAGGAACATACAGTTCTCATTTCTTAGACATTGTTAATAGGCTAATATTTTTTCTAATAATCATTTAGAATTAAAACTGCTAGTATCCTTGAGGAAACCCAATCAATGGTGATCATTAGTTGATCATATGAATAAATAACAGTGCTACAAAATCTCAGATGTCTTGGTGAAAGGCCATGGAACTTGCTTGGTCAATCACCTCAAAGTCATAAATAAATGCAAATTTTGAAAAAGGTTTCCTAATAATAATTTAATTTTGAAGTGCTTCTTTACAGAAATACTGACAGTTTCTCTGTTTTTTGAAGGTCTTCTTATAAGGACTCCAGAAGGTGGAGCATGGAGATCAGTATTTTTGTAGGGTAGTTTTAGTATATCTCCTGGAGTTTCTGGGATGATTGTTTTTTAGTAAGTTTTTGGCACTAATAACTTAAAGAATAAAAGTGTGGGCAGGAGGGGGTGGGGGGAAGGCAACTACAAAGAACCCAAAGTGTATTTTAAAAAGTCTTTATTTTTGAGGTGCTGAGAGGGGTAGGCTCATGATTTAGGAATGCACACTGTTAACAACGATTCCTTTGAAGAAGTGTGTGTAGCCCAGTGTTAAGGCAGAGACCAACCATAATTCATAGAGTCTTTCAAATTACTGGTGAAATTCATCAGCCCGTTCCAAAAGCTGACCTTTATATCCCAGTGGCAACAAAATACAACCTCTGTTATGTCTTATTTAGTGAGAGGAAAAAGGAATGTAACTTTGAATGTATTCATAAAAGGAGTGATGAAAAGGAATGTGAGGTAATATTACCTGCTGCGTAGGCACTACTGCCTGACACAGGCTTGGGAGAGAAAGTCTGATGCAAAGTCCCAAAGAGGTACTCTGTGGATGCGTGTTCTGCTCTACCCTGTTTATGAAGAGTAAAAAGTACTGTTCTGATATAGGTGGTAATTTAGTATCTTATTATAGAAAAGTGGGGTTTTTTTGCATGGGGAAATTTGGTTTATTTTTAATTTGTGAATGCTATTCCTGGTCTTTCTTAATAAAACTGTTCATCTCCTAAATGACAGCAGCTGGTGCCTGAACCAGCCTAATGCAGTGGCAGGCTTGTCCCATTCTTTCTCCAGTGTCCTTCCCCCTCTGTGTTACACCTGTCACTTAGAATTGCTCAGTTTTACATCAACTGGTTTATGTTACCTCTCTGTTAGTGATAACTGTTTTGTCTTTTTGGGGAGGGGAGATATCAATTAAAAAAGACCCAAACAAAACCACAAATAAATCCCAAACCCTAAAAGTATTTGATGTACACTGTTCTTAAATCTTTTCTGCAACTTCAGATAATTCTAATTTGTCTGAGGACGCAGGTATTATTTCCTCCTCATCGCTTGTTTGCTCCTGGTACACTATGTGCCGCAGTTTTGAAACTCTGGATTTTTAGAAAATCACCTTAAAGCAGATTTAGTTACTCGGTCTACCTTGGTTCCACATGATTTTTTTGGTTCATCTGTGAGGCATGGGTCAAGTTATAATATAAGTACACATAATTAAACTGCTGTTGGCAGCCACTGCTTACAATAATCTCAGCATCCAGTTCTCTCAGTTTCTGTTATTGACCCAAGGGTAGTGTTACACATGTAATTTGGTGGCAGTTACGGAAACAAGTGTTACTTTCTCCACCTCATTTCTTTCTGTCAGTATGTAGAAATCTTTCTGAAATTTTTGAATTGTCCAATAAAATTTTGAGACACTTTCAGGTGTGTTTTTGGTCTGTATAAAAATGACACCACAAGCTGACAGAGGGCCACCAACTTTTGCTTGTACCTGGTAAGGTGGAAAAGGTGAAGGAGGTTTTTCTGAAACTGCTTTACCATGTTCTGAAGTGGGCAAAAGCTATTGGTAAAGTATCTTGTTTTATCCCAGAAGAATGTTATTAAAACCTTAAATGCCACCTAAGGCAATGTTGGATTGCATCCCTAGGAACCCAGAACTAAGAAACTTTAGGAGACTTTCCATTGTGGTGTTTGCGATGATACTGGACAGAGTAAACTATCAGAAATACCACAATTGTGTCAATTCCTTTAGAAGAGTCTAAGAAAAACAAAAAACCCCCAAAGCAAACATGCCCCCAGCTCAAGTCCTTTAAAAGACATCGAGGAAAGAAAACCACCACCGACCACACTCCAAAGAGTTAGTAACATCTTCAAAGGGTTTGGCTTGGAAAAGGGCCTTGAAGCTAGTCTCATTCCAGCCTCCTGCAATAGCAGGGACACCTCCACCACACCAGATTGCTCAGAAGTTCACCCAGCCCGGGGCTGGGATATCCAGAACTGCTACTGGCTGTAGGTGTCAGACCTAAATTTGCTGTAGTTCTCTTGCAGGCATCCACCGTGGGGAATACTTAGGGCCTGCCTGCCCTCCACTGTGATTCTGATTTTCCACATTCGTGATTTTCCGTCCTCCGTGCCGCCACCGCTCCTTTGATTTTAGCCGATCTTTTAGCGGTGGACGCTTTGATTGGCTTTTGGCGGCCGTGCAGAGCGACGCCGGGCAATTTATTTAATTAATCACGATTTTAACAGACCGGTTGGANTGCTGGCGGCGGCGGGGCCCCGCTCCGCCCTGCCCTGCCCTGCCCGCACCATGCTCAGCCTGCAGGACTCCCTCTTCTTCGAGATCAGCATTAAGTCTCTGCTGAAATCCTGGAGCGGCAGTAGCAGTAAGTATGTCGCTGCACCGGGAACCAAAGATTTTTAATTTTTTTTTTTTTTTTTGTATGCTGCCGTGGCAAAATGGCCT
>VWZN01007211.1:93505-126075 GCA_013396955.1 Regulus satrapa | reverse complement strand
TGTGTGTGTGTGTGTGTGAGTGTGCCCGGAGGCGGGAGCGGGGCGGGGCGCGGCGGGCAGGGCTCGCTGCCGCCTGAGGAGCCGCCGCCGCCCCGGGCCCTGCGTCACTCCGGGCCCGGCTCGGCCCTCCCGCGGGTGCTGGCGGCGGCGGGGCCCCGCTCCGCCCTGCCCTGCCCTGCCCGCACCATGCTCAGCCTGCAGGACTCCCTCTTCTTCGAGATCAGCATTAAGTCTCTGCTGAAATCCTGGAGCGGCAGTAGCAGTAAGTATGTCGCTGCACCGGGAACCAAAGATTTTTAATTTTTTTTTTTTTTTCTGTATGCTGCCGTGCGAAAATGCCCTTTAACAACCACGATTTTAGTGGTCCTGTGTGCTATTGCAACTTGGATTAGCCAGTCTGAGAGCTATCTGCTTCTTAGTTCTCGTGTAGGATTTGGCATATATGCATTTGTTTGTTGTTTTATTTTCTTAGGCTGCAGTTGTTTCAGTCTGGTAAAGTTCTTTGCACCCTTTGCTGTCCAAGGGAGATGACAAGTAGATGCTCATCTCTGCGGAGTTTCCAGATGCTGATGTCTTAGTTCTCTCAAGCTCCAAATGCTCCTTTGAAGCAAGTCAGTCACCCTTGGACAGTGTTATTTTACAGGGAGGCATTATTTTTGTGCCTGAAACCTCTTATTATGCCTACAAAAACTGCCCACTTTGATCTTCTAAATGGCCTGAAACGAGAGTTTTCTAGGAGGATTCCTTGTCTGAATTGAACCAGCGAAGCAAGGATGCTGCTCTTGGTTCAGACAACCCGTCTGTCCTCACATCACCCCTTCACACATGCTTCAATGCAGGGTCTCGGCCCCGAGCTGCCTCGCACTGTGTGGAAGGCTTTGCTGACGTTAGCACAGCAACTTCGTGACAGGACACCGGGAGGTGATAAAGATGATGTAATTGAGCGTCAGCTGAGCATTTCCTACGTCTTAAGTTTCTGGTGTATGTAAAAAGGGAAAAAGTTAAGATCTGGAGGTAACTGGTATCTCAGCATTATGGTTCCTTAATTGCTGCTTGAGATGTGCAGGATGCAGTTTCTACTCACCGTACACTTTATCAAAATAACTGCATTAAGATTTTTACCCCCATACTGTAGTATATGTTCAGCTGTCCTGTTTGAAGGGATTAGTAGCAAGTTATTTATTATACAGTGCTAGGACAGTATGCAGAGACTTAGTTTGTCCTAAAAGCTCATTCAGACCTGATTTGCTTTTTGTGTAATTCATGTTTTGGACTGATCACTTCCAGACTATTGTCTTACAAGTTAAAGCAATGCATGTTTCAGAACAGGTTTTCCTTATAGGTTTCACTTTTTAGTTTGTTTAATTTGTTTCTTGCAGATTAGCAGGATCCGTTTCAAATTATACCTTTTAATTGTACTTGGTTGCTATTAACATGTTTGCTGCAATAGAGATAACAGAAGGATTTTTCTAGTATTTTATAGTAAAAGTTGAAGGTGCTTTATGAAAAAGATTAAAAATTCTTAATGTTGATTCATGTATATTGTTTGCAGACTAAAGTAAATCGCAGGGTACAATAAGTTACAATAAATTTAATCTGCAACTGGGTATATAATTGTATAGATAAGGAGATAAAATGCAGCTTCTAGTCTAGATAATTGTCAGCTGTGACAAGACAGGGTAATAATAATGAGATAGAGAATAATAATAATAAAAAGTGTGTCTGAGGTTATATATGATGCTGTGTTTTCTCCTTTATGCCCTCTGTTATGTAAGCACAACAGAGTAAGATCTTCCTGACTCCTTCATCAGGAAGTGGCATTTGGATCATCTACCAACAAACCAATTTTCTGTGTGCGCTGCTGAGATAGCTGGGGTTCATTTCACTGTTTCCAGGATTGTCATTCCCTTTGTGAAAATGGTTGTGATTCCAGCGTAGCTGCACGTCCACTCTGTAAGCGTGCAAGAGTCGCATTCTGATGGCACGCTGTGCAGACTGGCCAGGAGCAGAGCCCTCTGTGCAGCCTGTGCCAGCTCTAAAGATTGCAATTCGCATGCATACCTTCGTGAGTTAAGCTGAAGTGGGCAAGCCATTTACTTTGTTCCTAAAATATTTTCTAATCAAGCGATGCAGTATGTGCAGAGCAAGGAATTACACAGTATTTATGTTGAGGATGTGTTTGGAAATTCAGTAAACATCCATATGCTAAGAAATTACTTAGTCAGAAGTTTTTATTATGTTTTCTCAACATTTTTAGGTGCAAATGCTACTTTTTATGGTATATATCATAATTTAAAATTTTTATATGCCGAAGGATGTCAGAAAAGGAGCGGGTGTGCTTGCATGCATTTCATGCACATAAAAATAAGTATCTGCAGAGAGTGTTTAAGTGTGTAACAGAAAGGCAGCAAGGCTCCATGGGTCTGGTTAAGGGCTTGCTTAGCTGGCATAATGTTGCAGTGCTGGCTAAGGTTTTATTGTAGTTGATCTTTTTTCTTTCAGTAACAACAATGAAGTGACATTCATACGGCCTAGTTTCAGAATGCTGTCTCTGTGCCAACAATTTTAGGCATTACTTCTTTTTAAATGGAGTCAGGAATGTTCTTTTAATCCAGCAGTGAAGTGAGGATGTTCCTGCTTAAGAACTGTTTGCTTGCTCAAGTTGTGAATGTAACGGGGGGCTTTGTACTGGCTTGTCCTCAGGTTGCTTGGCTCCATGGTATTTAAGGACTCTTACTTGTGATGATGGTGCATCTCAATGCTCTTGGTTTCTGTCGTTTAGCCCATTGCAGTCTCAGTACATGGTCTGTCCAGTGGTTCTTCTGAGTTTCTAAATTGCAGGAAAAATATTAATTTTGATTGGTATTTATGTTGTTTGGTGTAAGAAAGCTCTTGCATTTTGTCCACGAAAACCTTCATTTAAGGTTAAGGAAGTCTGGATACCATGGGAATTGCTTTTAGTAATGCAGTATGTGGGTTCAAAAGCCAAATGTGGTGCTGCTTACAATGAAAAGCATTAAATAATAAATACCTTTCTGTAAGATATGACACAGATTTTAGTGAAAACTAGACGTGTATTTCTGGGGCTTACAGTCTGGACAGGAACAATGGCTTTCCAGTAAACACAAGTACAGTCCATTACTGCTTTATTAAAAGGTTTTTTTTGTTTGTTTCCAGTATATGCTGTAATAATAGTCATGTCCTGTTTGGAAACAAAGAATTATTCCTGAATATATATTTTTTTTTTTTTTTTAAGATAAGATATATTTCTTTCTAAAAGCTATCACACAGCTTTCTGTAGCTGTGCTGCAGTTGTGCTGTGTCTGTCTGGTAAACAGAAGGGGCTAAAGAGAAGCATTCGCACCTGTCCTGTGGGTGCTTCTCTGTCCTTGAATTCGTCCCTATCTTCTGGTGAATCAGTTTTGGAGCTGCTTCCTGAGGTTTTTCAAACCACCTTGCTCAGCTTAAGTCAGATGTCATTCATATCTCTCAAGAATTTATGCTGGTTAAGAGAGCAGGGCTGCCCCTGTTTTAACGTTTAACAATGCCCCTGCCAAAGCTACATTGAGGTAGTTGCCCTTGGCCTCTTTTTGATAAAAGTTTGTGACAGTGATTTTCAGAGTTACTGAGACTTGTGCGCCTGGGAACAAAGTCCTGCCAAGAAAGCAAGCTGCATCTGCCTGTACAGCAGTTGGTTTGGAAGCTGTTATAAAATCAGAAAGAAAGGGAGCAGCTTTAAAAGCAAGTGAATTATTGGAGCTATGGCTGCCAGGTGCTGACGAGCACGTGAAAACTGGGGAGCTGCCTGGCAGATACTTTTGAGTCATTCCTTCTGTGAATGAAAAGAAGCACTTGGAGTTTGCTTTTTAAGATTCGCTTACCATCCCATAGGATTAGTTTGACTGAAGATTACTTCTTCCTTTACCAACCAAAAACGAACTCTTGACTCTCGAGAGGTTCTGCTCTGCTGATACAGTATTTAACAAAGTAGATGTAGTGGATTCATTCTCATCCTGTGACTTTTTGTTTGAGGACAGCAGTGAATCTGTAATTTAAATAAGAAAGGTCATGTTACAGTACCATAATAGGAATATATATGAAAAAGGACCATAGGAAGAATTCTGGGAAAAAGAATGTTTTCCAGACAGTCTTATGTTTAGAAGATGGGTGAGGTAAAGTATATGTGGAGGAGTGCGTGGCTTTTTAGCAAAACCACAGATTTGCTGCTTCTGTGGCAATTTGCTAGTGGATTATACTTAAAATTAAAAAAAAAAAAAAGATTAAAGCACCAGTTTTAAAAATATTAGCAGTCATTATTGTATGATAAATTTAAATTTGTTTTCCTATTAATTGTTAAACAGTGAAGAACAATAAAACCTGAGGAAAAAATTGGTCTGAGACATTACACATTGCTTCTCTTTCAGACTATCCTTTGGGCTAAGAGTTATTAGTGGCACTGCGGTGCTCTAGAGAATTTTCATATAGCTTTTATATTCCAGTGGAAAAATCAGTATTACTTCACAGCATAGAGAAATCCTCTTTTCATGAAATACTATTTTTGGTGCCTTCTAAAACAATAGTAGTTATTAAATAAGTACAGTATTAAGTAGGGTGTTAACTTCATTTCTCTAATGTTAAGCATCCCAAACAATAATATGCTCAGTCTTTTTTGTAGGAAACTTTTTCTTTGTTGTAACCTTGACTTCAAAGGAGTCATGTCAGTTAGCAGTGCTGCCTTGTGTGCGGAAAGGTGGTAGGCTCTTTCTAGAGAATGTAACAAATTTTGTTTATGATCATATCTTCCAAAATAGTTTTGACATACTGAAAAGTGAATTTTTGAAATGAAAGATGAACCCAAATGTGTTAAGTTTGGAAAACGCTAATAATTTCTGCTTTTTTGAAAAAAAGCATCTAAGTGTAATTTCTCTTATTAAATTTAGCTACAGTAGCTACAGGTCCCTGTACTATCCAGGCAGTACCACTTTTTTCCTGTAGAAGGGACGTATGACCTTTCCTCACGGTCTTTAAGTTGTCATGGGAACAGCAAGTTTCTGTCAATAGTTAATTGCCCAATACAATGTCAATGTGTTAATGTGTTGAGGAGTGTGGCCTCCATATTTGGTTTTGTTTATGAATTTTTGTGGCCTTTGATGATGGTCTCTTGTGCAGTACGTTTTGAGTCACGTAATGAGTCATCATGTTTCCTGGCATATGATGTTGGCATATATTCCACTAAATGAGGTGCTAGTAACGTTCTGTGTAGTAAAATTTGCTATGTAAAGAGAAGACTGGGTGGGGTTTTCCCCTCCCCCCCTTCCTTCTTTTCTCGTCTCTGGGTGAGTTTGGAATAACAAGATGTAGAAGTGGATGTAGGCTGGATGATAACAAGGCTGTAAGTGTAACATTCAAACTAGTCAAAGCCGAGTGCTACCCTGAAGCTGAAGAATACCCAGCATACATAAGTGATCTCAAAATTATCTCAATGAACCATCTCAAGGGGAGAAGGAGGGTGGGTGTTGAGGCTCCTGTAACAGAATGGTCAGGATCAGCTGCCTAGCAGTGAGAAGCTGCCTGCCTGGATGGATGGATGGATGGATGGATGGATGGATGGATGGATGGATGGATGGATGGATGGATGTCTCACCTCAGGTGGATTCTTGAGTCTTGCCCTCCTGTCTTTTGCATGAAAGCCTTTTTATGTTTGCTCATTTTGCTTCTGCACGACCAAATATATGTCTGTGGTTTTTTTTGGACATTCTGGGGTAGGTATATCTTCCATTATTGCTAAGCATTCATACTTACATGTATACCTTCTGCTTGCCTTGCCTATTTGATGTCAGCAGTTTGTAATGTGATGCTTTCCGTGTAAATTGGGCATTAGAGTGTGGATGCTCTGTATGTATCCAGATTTTTACCAGTTGTATTAGCTAAGGTTATATGATGATTTGGGCCTTACTTTAGACTTCTCTGCATGTAAAG
The DNA here is from genome assembly GCA_013396955.1 of Regulus satrapa. Classification (NCBI taxonomy): domain Eukaryota; kingdom Metazoa; phylum Chordata; class Aves; order Passeriformes; family Regulidae; genus Regulus; species Regulus satrapa. The sequence goes on along the minus strand of VWZN01007211.1, from coordinate 120,096 downwards.
ATGGAAAATATTGAACTCTTATTTAAAACAAAAAGTGTTTTGAGGATTGTTTTGTGTGAAGGTCTTTGTATTATTTTTTTAATAAAATGTTTGTGTTTTAGGAAATACATTATATGTTGGGATATACATTATTTATCTTCATCAGACATAGATATGCTAGAATGAGCTTCCTTTTGGGAAATTCTTTCTGTGAAAGTGACAGACTTTCTGTTAAACCCATAACTAGATTATGTAATGATTCAAATTGCAGAAGAGAATGCTGTTGAAAGGAGAAAGTGCACCAAATGCAAACCACTCTGTCAGCTACTGTTGCTGGAATAAACTGCATGCTCTGCATGGACTTCAGGAAAGCTCCAGATAAACCAATTGCAACAAGCCATATCAAATACCCCATTTCTGCTGACCTTTTTTTTCTATTTTTTTTTTCACTCTAGCTCTGGTGCTTTTGTATTTGAAGGGGAAAGGTTTAGACATTAGGAGTTTAATAGCATTTGAGAGATAACTGACACAATGACATTTATTTATTTGCCAACTTTTGTTTGCCATACTATATGCTGTGTACATGTAGTTAGAAGTTTTTCACTCTCCAGAAGGAAATCTTCCTTATTCCTATACTAAGAGTAATGATGGTACTCAAAGGGAATTCTTAAATTCTCTTAGGTACAGTGTAAAATAAAGGGTCAATTTACAGAAAAAAAGGCCATTTTAAAACAGAAAGAACACTTGGAACCAAAAAGAAACTGGGCCATATTACTGTAAATAAGAATTAAGGTTTTGAACTCTTAACATTCCCAGTTGCCTGTGTGAATGTCTGTATTAGTAGGTCTGGTGGAAACTACATTTTGTGAGATATTTCAGTAGAGCTAAATGAAACATGTTGTGTGTAATAGACTTCCAAGCTGCAATAACAGAAGAAAATAAAATGTTGAGGCATAGAAAGGCTTTAACTGCTTTTAGTATTATTTATGTATTATAATTATTACGGCTATAATATTGTTTAATATTTAACTGCTCTTATTTTTATTAATTATTGTAAAATTAAGGTACAGAAAGAAACAAATTTTTTATCATTGAGTTTGCATTGATAACTCTCACTAGACAAATCCAGGAGTCTCTTATAGACTGTACTAGAAGTACTTAAAATACAGGGATGGTCAAAAAGCCAGGTGTGGAAAATGTTTCAATACAGTTACAGAATTACATGGTTTATGATTCTTTAATTGATTCGCATCAGAATTTAAACTTGATGCTGTAAGTGGGTATAGTTAGAGAAAACAAGAAAAGCATGATGTGTAGGACAGATCTTACTCAGTTCAGAACAAATTCTGCTAATGGATATATGTGTTTATATTTTAAATGCTTTCAAAGTAGTAGTAGAAAACAACAGATATATAAAACATTTTCCTTATTCTGTGCCTTTTCTCATTCTTCTCTTAAGAATAAAGAATTTGAAAATCCAAAGGAAAGAGTACTTTTTGTCAGATATAGGTAGACTCAGAAACAGACCGCTAAGAGCTTAAAAAACTACAGTTTAAATCTTCAGAAATTAAAATTAAAATTTAAAACATTAATATTTATAGGTTTATTGCTCAAGAGTTTAAGTTCTAGAAACAATTAATTTTTTAAAGAGATCTTAGGAAATCACAGCATGGGAGGTATAAATAACTCCTGTGCTTCTGCCCATCAGGCACAGCTGGCATGTGATCTGGGGATATTTTCAACTTTATTTTTTGAAGTTTTCTTTGCAGACAACTGCTACAGACAAGAGTAGTGGTCTAGAAAGATGTATGAATGCCTTACGCCCTTGCAAATCAATGTTCACTAATTAATGAATATTTGGAAGAATGGTCGCATTTCAGAGCGGTGTGAGTAGCTCTGGTGGTTGTTAATTTTCTTCCTTTTGCTTCTTTTGTTCATCATCCCTGTTCGCTGCCTTTGTTCAGGCTGCTGAACTAGAACTGGAGACCTTCAGGTTAGGAACAGCAATGTTTGCAAGGGTGGAGGGTCAGTGGTCAGTAACAACTCAGCAGCTCTTAATGCAGCCCGTGTTGGGCTTAGAAAATCGCGTGTCTGACATCTCAGTGGAAACCTGCCTCCTTTTCCTCTCCAGCATCTTGCTTTGTGCTGGCTGTCAGCAGGACATAGCAGCTGGTCCAAGTATCACCAGATTTTTACTGTTCTTTCAGCTACAAATGAGGTCTCGTCCTGAAAAAAGAGAGGCTGCCAACTGGCGCTTTGTTTTTGTGACAGCAAAGTGAAGAAGGAAAGAAGCTAACTCAGGTGTACTGAGGTTTGGCTGAGAAGTTCAAAGGTTTTTTTGGTAGCTGTTTGAACTCTGTGTCCAGAAACGCATCATAGACTAAGCTGGGGATATTAAGGTGGGATCATACATTGTTCTGCTTGTAGGGCTGTTTTCATCTTTGAACCTCTCTCTCTTCAGAAAGTAGCTGGGTAGGAAAAAAGGTAAGAGGAACCCAAAACCTAGAAACAAGCTAGCACAAGTGCATGGATGGCAAAGATTTTGCAGTCTTTTTCTCTTACTTTTTTTCTTCTTAAATGATGATTTTTAAAAGCCCGAAGGAGTACTTCAAGTTAGAATTTTTCTTTCATAGGAAAAATTGCAAGTGTATCACTAATTCTGAAAGAATTACTTTAAGAAAATTATGGACAAGCCTAAGTTTCATAAATATGACAAAAGGTGGCCAAAAGGAAGGCGATTTCACTGTTAGGAAGTTTCCTAGTATCAATCATTGTACTATTGTTCAAAGGTTTAAATTATTTGAATTATTTGAATAATTTTTACTTATGTATTTATTTTTAATTTATAGTTCATGCCTATCTTTTATGCCCACATTATCCATGAAGACATTACTGTAACTGGAAAACTTCAGTGCTCGGAGAAAACAAGGAAAGCAGGAACAATAATGTGTTTAATCAAATGGGAGAGGATGGCAGGACAGAGCCTGGGAGGTCCTCCTTATTGTTCTGTATTATTTGAAGCAAACCTGTAGGATTTCACTGTGTAAAATGTGGTACAGGGTGTGAAATATGCTACCACTGAGCACAAGAACTTTTTGAAGTGCACCAAAGCTGAAGTTCAGCATCACTAGAAGTCAATCTTGAGTCTTTTTCTCTTACTCTTGCAAGTCTTTCAAAAAAAGATGCAAGTAGATGCAAGTCTTTTAAAAAAAAGTATGAACTACACTTCTTATTCTAAAAACCTGAAGTGAAGCAAGTACCGTGTCCCTGGTTAACTTAAATTTAGATACTGTTTTTTAAACATGTATTCTTTCACATCTGTAGTTTTTTCTCAAGCTTTTGTATCTCTTTTCTGCTTGCCTACTTCTGCTGAAATCATCTACCTAATAGTGCTGAGAGAAATGATGTTAAATCCTTGAGAATTGTTTGCAGTTCTAAGCCTGAGGTTACTGAGTGCCAGAAAGCGATTATGAGTATCGGATAGTTTGAGCTGTTTGGGGACTGAGAGAGGTGAAAGAGACCCATGAGGTGCAGCTCTGCCATCCTGACGTGATTAAAACATCTCGGTGTTTTATGTTGGTGTTAATATGTGATCACACAAACTTAAATACCACATCCTCAGGGAAGAAGATGAGCGATGAGCTCTGGACGTGAAACTCACATTTCCAGGTCACTGGCCAAGAGTGTAGCTTGGCAGGGGCCAGAGCTTGTTATCGTTTCGTGGTTTGCATTTGGTCCCCTTCCAGGTGTCGGGACTGGAGCGCTCCCTGCTTTGAGGCCCGACTGAGCTGAGCTGTCCCACCAAGGCCAAACTCTGCTTCTGGTCCTCCCAGAAGCTGGTCAGTTGTTCATCTCATCTGTGTTTTATTACTATAGAGGGATTAATGAGGTAATGGTTTATTAGAATAGATACAGAATTTGCCCGTGTAACTTGAATATACTAAGGAAGCTTGAGCTCCAAAGCCTTGATCAGGGAGTCTGAGATTTCCAGGGTTAAATTGGAATAACTGGGCAATGCATAATATCAGTTCTGTTAATAATATACCTGAGCAAGAATGAGGGAAGTATTGCTCCATTTTAAAAATAATGCTTACAATATATTTATATATTACAACTTGTGAGATGGCAGCATTGACTACCTGTCTGTACTAATTCTGGTTGGAAACCTAAGTGACCTAGTTTTTCATTTGGGTTTGTGGGTTTTTGTTTTTGTTTTTCCTCTCATGTAGCAGTAGTAAGGAGCCCTACAGATTATCAGACTATTATTTATTTTGTGATATACTCTACTAGGAAATTTCACCCTCTCTTCCTAAAGAGGAATGTACATTGGAGAATTTTTAAAGCAGAAACTTAATACAGTCTTGTATTTTTACCTGTATATTCCTCATTCTTATATTTGTCATGAACTGTGTAGTCTTGTAAATATCATGCAAGTACTGCTGTCCTTATTGGCCAGCCACAGTTCCTGTCAGCACATGCAGTTAGATACTTAGTTCCTTTTCAAGGCTCAAAAAATGGTAGTATTTGAATGACTGCAGATCTGAATGTAGCTATGACACAGTTGTCTCACATCCTTACAGGCTGCTCTCTTTAAAAATGGATTTATGTGTAAATACGTTTTTATCCCTCTCCATCGGCTTGTAGGCCGGCATATCTGTTACTTTGTTGATAGACTGGATATTTTCCGTGTCTTCCTACACAAATACGAAACCTACCGTTTAATTTTTACCACGAGTCCGTGTAGGAAAAGCTTTTGCAACATTGTATAAACCATGTAGCAGGTATAAATGTGAGACCTTTTCAGAGAGAAGGCAGATGTTATTTAAAATGTGAACCCAGGGGAGCAAAGCATAGGTGTGCAAGAGGTCCACCCAGCAGCCAGGCACTGGGACAGGGGTGCTCAAGGTGTCTGTCAGTCCAGCAAAAAGGCACCACAATGCTTGTGTCAAGCTAATACATCTGTCCTCTGGTTGTGTTATGGGAGCCGAGAATGCCAGGCGCAACGTTCTCCACATGTCCAGGGCTCCTTCTCAGCTGACACCAGATTTTGGAGCAGTGTTTTTGGAATTGCCACTGTTCAGTGTGCCCATCCTGTCCCACTTCCGTGAGTCGTGACGGGATTCTCTCTCTCCATAGTGGGTGTGTTTGGAAACTGCCGGGGGGTGCAGGGGGATCTCTGTACCCACTCAGCCAGGTGCTGTTCGTGCAGGAATTCCCAGGTTCCCTGGTGTCTCCGCAGCCAGAGTTGCCCATTCATACCAGTTGCAGCCTCTCAGTTACAGTTCTCTGCAATGCTTTTTAGAGCTTAAAAGAACATATTGAAACCAGCTAAAGGTTCCCACTGTGGAGAGACCAAACTACTTTTTGAAGTAAACTAGAATCAGATAAAAACTTAAAAGGAAAGTTGAGGAAGGTAGGAGAAAAAAAGGTTTTAGTTTTCTTTTCCTTATTACACCCATACACGCAACATGAATCTTTTAAATGACCAAATTAGCCGTGTATTTTGGAGTTCCTCGGACAAGCATATGACAACCTATTTTTATTTCAGATGTGACTGCTCTCCTCCCATGAAACTGACAAAGAAGCTGTTAACTCTCAAACCTTGGTGTGTTTATGGTGGCTAAGAATAGCTCTGCAGGCACTGAGTATTGTCTTCATATAGAGGTCCAGTTTGCGTGCTGTGCATGCTGGGCGGGATTTTTTTGCCAGGTTTGTGCTTTGCCCTTGGGCTTCATCTGAGGACTTAAAGCCCTGAAGGCTGTCATCTGTTTCCCTAAGGAATTGCACAACTTGGGATTCTTCCTGGTTTAGTTTACTTTTATTTGCAGTAGGCACAGATAAATTTCGTCATTAAGTCTGATTAGGAGTACAAGTGTCTTATGCTTATTCTAAAAATAAAAAATTGCTAACTAGGGTTTCATGTGAACTTAGCACTACCTTTTGCTGTTAAAGACTTAAAAAGCACCGAGAAACTTCAAAAAACAATACCCACACTAACCCACACATGCAAAGCAAATTTGGATAAGTGTCCTAGTGAACAATCCTAAATTCTCTATATATTTGTTAATTTTGGTATTTGTAAATTTTTTTTTGTCCCAAGAAAATAGATGTACCAGACTATCAATAAATTAAGCAGCTGACACTGCTGGTTTTCTGTAGAATTTAATGAATTAAAGGACTTAGCTCAGAAGAGCATATTTGATAAACAGGAAAAACACAGACAACTAACTGCACCTATTTTAAAAACAGAACTTAGAATAGCATTATAAGGTATGTATATGCTTTCGCAAGGAAGTTTATGCTGTACTTGAAAAATAGTCAGTCCTCTCCTATGTACTAATAACTCCTTGGTAATACCTACTGGGAACTGCAACCCACTGGAGTTTAATTTTTGGAAGAGCTGGTCCCCTGAGTGCTGGGCAGAAAATGTCATTCTGGGACCTGATCATATGACCTTTTTTTTTTTTTTTAACAGTTAAATTTAGGTGGTTACCTGGATGTGAAAAGAAAAAGGGTGTTTTTTGTTTGGTTTTGGTTTTTTTTATTATTCCTCAGCAAAATTACTGCAAGAATATGCTTTTGAAAATTTTCAAATTTTACTTTTTTCCTATTTTTCTGCCTATGACATGTTTGTGTTAAATGTGGCAGATTGAGTTAGTCTGGTTTATTTTACTTTTCAGCTCATATGTTCATATGGAGGATTACCAGGCAAAACTGACAGAATCGGAGCGTAGAGCAGTTGTTCTTTTCTGAAATTGGTATTTAATGTATGAGACATTTTATATTCCCGATTTGTGCATGCTTGAGCAAATTCCAATGCTCAGTTGTATTTGTTTGTTTATTCTCTTCTTTGCTTTTTTAAGTCCTTGTGTATATATACCTAACACTTCAATTTTCAAAACATACCTTGGTATCAGAAATACTGTTACAATAATTCTGAGCACTTCACTAGACAGTTATTTGCAAAGATGTGAATGTGTTCTGTAAGTGGACTCAGTCTGGGCTAATGTATTGGTGGGGGGGGGTTGTTTGTTTTTTCATGATATGTTATTTGGAGTTCTTGGTTACTTTATAACTGATGTTCCAGAGTCCTTTTCCCAAATAGACTTCTAGAGCAAAACTGCCAGCATTCATTACTTTCTTGCATTTACTCAGGAAAGGTATCAATTTGACATTAATGAGGATAATTGAGGATAATGAGCATAATGAGGATAATGAGGAAAAGTATTTTCCTCTTTGAACTGGGAGCTGGAATTGCCCTCTTCTCACAAGGAAAGAATAAGCAAGCAGCAAAGGGAGAGAAGGTTAAACAAACTTCTTGGGTTGTGCTCTGCAAGAGACCTCTTTGCAAAAGCTGCTGGCTTCTGACTCATTCTGTTTGGAAATAAGATTAAGCATAAATTCGTTGAGCATTTTAACATTGTTTTTTCTTCAAGTACAGTGGACCAGTAGAGTGTTTTATATCCTTAAGTCTGCAAACTGAGGATGTGAAGTTTTGTTTTTCTAGAGAACTGTGGATTAGTGAAGATGAGATAAGGTATTTAAGTTTCTGTTTGCTGGTTAACAAAGGCATGCCTGTGGTCACTTTGACCTTGTTACACGATGCATTTTTTTGTTTGTGATGTATATGTATCTTTTAATACATTAAAAGGAAATAAAACATCATCACAGGTGATATGTTTGCAGTGACAACTATTAGAGTCAAGTCTGCGCAGGCTGTATTTATGAGCATTCCTTTTCTGCTATATCCTTGCCTCATTTTTAGAATTTAAATGCTATTTCTTTAAAGTTCAGATTTAGTTTGTGTTTTTCTTTCTCTTCATGTAGTTAGCATACTATGGAAATTCAGAGTAGGTTCACTCCCATTATTGCTGTGGGAATTTGTGCCTCCTTAACTTACCAAATAGTGTATAAGGAAATCTGGAATAAACACTAGCAAAAAAACTTCTCTTTCCTTCTGTTCCTACTCTTTCACTCCCCAGCCTGACTAGTGTATCTTTCCACTGCTGTCTTTGCCTCCCTTCTGCTTTTTAGTTTAGCATCGCTTAGCCAAGCACTGATATAATTTTACTGCCTTTCTTAGCTCATGCTTAACACAGGATTTGGAGCATCAGTGTGTTTCCAGCCTGTTGCAGCCTTCAATTTGTTGGCAGAAACGGGTTTCCCTCTTAGCAGTAAATGTTCTGTTCTCTGCCCCACTTCCCTCACCCCATGAGCTGAGCAGGGCATACTTTCTGTGCCAATCAGAAAGGTCAGGAGTGCACGCAGATTTACCAGCGTGCCCTTCCCTGTTGCTTGAAAAGCTGACCATCAGTATGTGACTCTCAAATGGGAGTCTGCTGGCCAGGAGAGGGAATGATGAGAAACCAAACTGCCTTCAGCAAGCTTAAATTTACTCTGTAGGAATCTGCATCCGCCTTGGAAACTTCTTATAAATAATAAAAAATTCTTCTATCCAGAAGATAGAACTGAAGGAGAAATAATGCTGATGAGTTATGGCCTCTCAGCTGTTACATGAATGCACATACCATCTAAAAACATGATAACTGAATGGTATGGTGATGGTCCTGAAGTTTTAGGCCCCCAGGAAAAGCAGGGAATACTACTGTCTCAGGCTTAGGGGGAACTTGGTTTACATTTTCCAATGTGCACATGGATCAGAACTAACAGAACAAGCCTGTGTTATGCAATTCTGTCTTTGCTCTCCCTATTCAGTGGGAAGTAGATGTCTTTATTCCTGTTGCAGAAATAAAGTTAAATAAAAAATAAGCATCAGATAGTGCTCTTTAAAATTAACACCATAAGCTTTTTTTAATGGCAGGTTAATCATACTGGAATGGAATTGCTTCTGTATTTGCATCGTTAATGAAAGTATGACTTGCAATGCTGTAGATCACTGATGCTAATGAGGATAGAAAGTAAAGAAACAAGTTCAGGGGTTATTTTATACTTAGGTGGCTACTGTTTTGAGGGAACACAAAATTTGTAAATGAGTAAATGTTGATAGTTATACGCTCATTTGTTAAAGTTCAGTGTTTTGAAGGAAGCTGAGATATCAGGATGGATACCTGCATTCCCTGCTTGTGCTCTGTAAAGCAGTTTGACAGTTAAGGGCATGTTAAGTCTTCTCAAGGTCTACTGGGAAAGGAGACTGTAGGTACCAGATGTGTGTGTGGGGTGGTATTGCACTCTGAGAAGTTTGCATCAAGCAGAAATTAATGTATAAAGTCTTAACTTGCTTTATTTTATGTGCAGCTTAAAATTGAATTAACGCTACAGTTGAATAAAATGTCAGGACAATAAGATCATTTCTGAAAACTACTGTTGGGCATTTAACTTACAGCCCTGAACCTTCACATTCCTGCCATTATCCTGCTTTCAAATGTGATGAATTATGTCTAGATTATGGACAGATGAGACTTCTCCTTTACATTCTTTGAAGCTGGTCTTGCAGGAGAGCAGCTTTCTGACAGTGAAACAAAGCTTGTTAAATAAGTTAGTAGTTTGAAAGTATATTATTAATTCAGTCTCGCTTCTTTCTAACTAAGGGTTTCTGTGAAATTCCAAATATTATTTTTAATGGAAGTATTTTATCTGAAGAGGTTTTCTATTCTGGCAGTTGTTCTAGAAAAGGAATTACATAAACTATATTTTTAATTATTTGACATTTTAATGGCCAGGATATCCTGATGGCATGCCGTAATCAAGAGTGACTGGGCAGGACTTGAGACAATTGAGTTCAAACTGATTTCCTCTTCCCCCTCCAGTTTTTGTGTTCTATCACATTGTTTTCCACTGTGTATGATTTGCTCTTTTGGCATCTTGTGCTATCAAAATTATTTTTAAATTTTTCTTTTTTTCCTGTCTGATAAAAATCTGCATACATGGTCTACCATACAAGGCTCTGCAAAATGAATCACAGAATGAGTTTTACTTCTTGGGTATGCGTGTAGAAATTTCAGCCAGTATTTCCTATCTATTCCTAGCTTTTGTGTTGTTGAGGATTTTTTAAAAATGTATGTCAAATATATCTTATATTAATTTTCATGATTTAAAATTTTTAAAAATTAATAATTTTACATTTCTTGATTGCCATGGTACTTGCTTGTGTGATAGGTGGGACATTCTGTCCTGCTGTAAGATGCTACATCAGCATTGCACAGCAGCAGAGATCAGATGATCTTCAGCAGTATCTTTGGAGCTGCAACTTCCAGCAGCCTTTGATGCTGTCAAAACCAACACTCCCAGTGGACAGAGGGAGCCCAGTAACAACTAACACTAATTACTTCTGACTACCACCCTGGGTATCCTCACACTATCCTGCATGTAAGATCTGAGCTCTTTTTCAACCACTACATTTCTTAATAAAAGTATTTGTGTGTTTTACTCCAGTAAACAAAAAATACTCATCCGTCTGATTTAGGTGATCGTACATGATGTACCTGGCTGCTGTTTGCCCTGTTCAGTCACAGTTCTGCAGGGAAGCTGGTGCTCTTTGTGCAGTATGAGGATAGAGGTTTAGAAAGAGTGTTTAGTGGAATTGCTGCTTCTCACCTATGTATAAAGATAAAAGGAATGACTGCCCCAGTCCCTAATGGCAAAGGCAGGGGGATTTACTTGGAGAAATTTGTAGCCCACTTTCTCTCTTCTCATGTGTCTGAGTTTACACAAAATAAGTATTTAAAAATAATTTCCCTTATTTTATCTTTAATCCATTTTATTTTTCTATCTGTTCTAGAGTTTCAGGAAAGAAATCCTATGCCTTTTTTTTTCCCTGTTTGTTTGTTTTTATTAACTTTTCAAAGTAGGGAAGGGAGTATAGGAGATGAATTCCCATACAGGAATTGGAGTACTTTTCTGGTTAAGAGTTTGCTCAGCTATTAAAGCAGCTAGACAAGAAGAATGTTTTGTTCTCTTTATAATGCTTCCTCAAAGAGCATCTGAATATTAGTACAAAAAAGGGGAAAACGAGCCATGTGGCAGAGAATATAGGAAAAAGTCTCCAGAGAATTATGGTGATAGGGAGTTTAGAAGGGAAAAAGACATTTCAAGGACTTTCTTGTGTTTGACACACGGGGAATTCACTTCATACATCCCAGACAATCGTTCTAGGTGTGGAAAAAATGCTGGAGAAATTTTCTTCTAAACTGAAATATTTGTGGTTTATTTTGTTGTTTAGTTGTTTCTTTTTTTAATTATAAAATCATCACTTAAAATTTGATGCAATAGTACTTCTCTTTTGCTTTTCCTCTTGTGGGAGACTGTTTGGTTGCATTTCTAGATATTTATGCCAAATGAAAATCTAAAAATCACATTTTAAGAATGAAAGAGATGATAGCAACAGTGGAGAAGAAAACTATTGTATCTCTGTAAGGACTAAATTACTTTCTTATAAGGCAAAGCTTGAAATTTGAGGTTCATCTGTAGCACTAAGACTCCTAAGGGATTGTAATCTGGCCCAGACACCTGGAAAACCAGATATTGCCAGACAAAGTTTTATGCCTTACAATTTCTGCTGTGTCTTTGTGTTGGCAAGAAATAATGTTTCTGTTACCATTCTTGCCTGTGTTTTCAGAGGCTTTGAGAGCAGAAAATGAGCTTCATGTGAGTACCTGTAAGTAGACAAACTTACTCTTTCAGTTGAGTCAACTTTCCCTAAAGAAAGGATGTTCATATTTGCTGGATGTAAAAAAATAATCTTTACAATTTTGAAGATTTTTGTGAAGATTTTGCTCTCTGGGGATGTTTTTAGTCCCAATGAAAGCTCAGCTGTCATAGCTCCAGTTCCCACCATAAACTCGAAAATACTTTCTCTGTTATCTCCCAGGCTATTCTTCATGTAACAACCACATGGTTAATTAACTACTTGTTGAAATGAATTTATCTTTTGGTTATTGATGCAGCATTCATTTACATTTCTTTGGCCCAGAGTTTGGCTGTAAATAAACATATCTGAAACTCCTTAGAGAAGTTGCTAATAGGGGGAAGTGTTTCTTCTGCAGAAATAAAATGTAAGTTCCAATGTAGACGTGCAGGGGAAGTTATCAATACACATAAAACTTCCTCTCTCTGAAAGGTTTGACTTGGCTTTACAAACTTTACACTGAACCCCACACCACTGAAGGAAGCAACTTGTAAGACTTTCTACTTCACTGGTGGGTAATCTGTTCATTTTACTGTCCTGTGATGTATCATAAATGCCTGGCAAAAATGCCAGCTACTATTGCTGATTCATTATTTCCACAGAAATCACTTAAAACCAGTAAAGAATTGAGAGAGGTGAGGTAAGAATTTGCATTCTGGGCTTAGTCCATGTGCCCTGTTAATGAGGTGATAGTTCTTTGCCTGCTGTGTAGTTGGCCACATGTATGAGGCCGAAATCTTTGTTAAGCATCTTCCAAAGAGAATTCACTGTATACTGCAAAAGAAGGGAGAATTCCATAGATGGTGTTGCTGGATTAATTAGTTGTGTATAGAAAATAATAGGAAGTTCGTGTATCAAGGCAATGATGGTATGAGAAATAGGGGAGAAAGAGCAGGATTGTTTTCTTGATCCTCTATCTTCTAATGTATTCAAATTTATTTCAGTTTCTACTGCTGCATTTGTGGTGTTACCAATCAGTTCACATGTGACCAATCAGTTTATCCTGTATTATGTAAAGCAAAGGAATAGCTAGATATCACACTCTATGAAAATGTGTGGTCAGTGGCCCTTAATAGATACTTAATTTCACTGTCAAAGACTGTGAATTTTATTCACATTGTTTATGTTATCTTGTAAAGGGACATTGCTCTGGTTTCAGGAGGCTGCCGTGCCTCTCCCTTGGCATTGAGTGTTTCATACCAGTATCAAGATTCTGTATGGGGGTTTTTTAAGGGCCTTGTAAGAATGCCTCCGAAAAGGGCACCTAGCAGAAACTCTATTTCTTGGTCTGTCTAAACTTAAAACTGAGAAAAATCAGAATAGTGTTTGTATAAAACAGGATGTGCTTAAAATGACTCTATATTTTATGAGTTTGCAATTTTTTTCTCTTTTATTGTATCGAGTAGGGCAGTTTAAGATTAGTAGCGTCTTGGTGGAAAATAAGTGTTGATGAACTAAATGAGAAAATCTGGATAAATGAAGTATAATGCAGAAGTGTCACTAATTCTGCAGAGACTGCTGACGGTGTGACGGTGGTGAACCAAGGAATCAGCCACGTGTGCCACAGTACTGGCTGTGCCTGACATCAGCAGGGATTCAGTACAGCTGGAGCAAGCGAGGCAGGGATAAATCCAGCTTTCACACAGGCTTCGTGCACTGTCAGTAGTGCTACACAGTTGGAACAAAAACCACACTGGAGTAGACCTGGTTGTCTGCTGTGCCATCACATGCTGCAGCAACCCAGGTGAGCTACATCCTCCCATCCCTACTGTGAAAGCAAATCCAAGGGATTTAAGTGAGGAATGGCTCTTTCTTTGTATTTGCTTGTAGGTTGGAGGCTGAGATCTGGAATGTGCACCTGGTGGTTAGAGCAGTGTATGTTGAATTTCACTGTGTTCATAAAGCTGTTCACTGTTCCTTCCATTCAAGTCATAAGACTTCCACTGGTAGGAGCAAGCAGACTTTGGAACTAGGAGAAACCTGATGATCAATAGGAATTTTAGAATTGTGAAATAATGATAACTTTATTGAAGAAGTGGCTCTGACAAACAGGGTTCTGATCAGGGACATGGGAAACCTAGGTTTAACATTTGGGCTCTATTCATAGTTTGTTGAGGTGATTCTGGATAGATTTCCATCTCTTTTGAGCATTGACATCCTTTTTAGGGGAAAAAAACTTCTTTTGGTAAAATAACTAAACATTAGTTGTTACGAAACACTCTAACAATCACTCCAGAAGGGTTTCCATGTATATTAATAAAATTCTGTGAGGCAGGATAAAATGTTCTAGATGTTATCAGAGTAGAAGGCAAGGAGCTTAATTAAAATTCCTTTAAGTAACCACACATAGTATTTTTAGTCTTTGGAAATTGTTGTATTGTCAGTTGGACATGCAAACCCTATCCTGCAACAAGTGTCACAGGAAATACAAAGTACCTGCGAAACTACATGTGCTGCAAAAATAACAGGAAAAAGCTTAATTGCTAAATGTGTAAATGTAAAATTATCTACTACTTTAGCAATTAAATAAAAATAGCAACCAAGAATATAATCTGCTTGATGAAAACTGCAGAGGCCCCTCAGGATTGTGTTAAGCATGTTTATTCTATAGTTGGATACCTTACTTTAAAAAGCTGGAAAGTAATTCCAGATGTGTTTTCAGGTATCTGGAAAGAGGGGAGATACCTGATGGAAGTTTTGCTTCAGTCCAATCATTCCAACTTCCTAAGAGACAGCAGCAACTGAGCCCAAATTTCAGTTAAAGCAAAAACCATTAAAAGCTTGGGGAATAAAGCACATATGAAGTGCCAACACTTGGCTAAGTGTAAATTCATACCCAAAAAATGTCAGAAAGCTAAAAATCATCATGATATATTAGCCATGAAGTAAAATACGGAGTTTTTTTGACCCAAACTGTCACTGGCTGGGATGCAGTCGTTACCTTTCAGTACCTTCTTTGTGTGTTTGAACCCTGATTATCTCATTGGTACATAGGATGCGATTTTATATCCTCAAATACTTGATGCATTTGCGCTATGCCGAGAGAAATGGGATGAGAAAACAGTAGCATTCTTTACTATCACCTTAGGTATTACAAAGCCTTTCTTAGTTCTAGCCCCTTTTGATTAACATGAAATAACTTTGCTTCTTGTTCAGCATATATCAAGGCGTATTGCCTTTTGACCTAGGAGTGTGTTGCCTGTCTAATTATCCTTTGTATTGTTTTACTGTTCCTTGCAACTATCCAAACAATTTGGTGTGGCCCTAGCAACCAAACAATACTGTTTAACAAAGATTTCCTTACTGCATTGCTCCCAGATTTCCCACGTAGCAGTAGCTCACAGCAGAGCAAACAAACAGGATATTGTTTCACGTGAATAATGTTCACTGTTTTCAAGCAATTTATGAAAGCAGTTTTTTAGTTTTGAACTGTTGCATGTTGTTTCTGGTTCCAAATCTTATCTGAAGTTCTGTAGAATGCTTCATGTTTTGAAGCTTCCAAACGATGCTTGAGACTTTAATTTTCTCTGGCAGCTAAGAGTAGAGAATGGCTTATGCTTTGATGGCAAACAATAACAGAAAAAAATTATTTAATCCTGATCTGTGATGACTTTTTTTTTCCATTAAGCATATTTAAAATCCATATAGATCCCTCCTACAGTGTTATTGATAGCAAATCCATGAGTAAATGAATCTCACTGAACATAATTATGCCAGATAATAATGTTGTTTGACCTAGTTAAGAAATCTGAGAATAGATTTTTACTTTTCTTCAAACAACTTATATATTTTCTTATTAAACCGTCAAGCTCCCTCTCAATTTTCCCTTCCCTTTCTGTGTGTATTTTAGATGTATTTAAGTAAATTACTGATTTTACAAAGCAGATATAACCATGAGCATTGTCATATGCAAGACAGTAGTCTTGACACTGTCACCCATTAGTGATGTCATGAATTAGAGTCCTCAGCAAGTCAATGGGTGAAAGTAAATCCTAACAATGTTTTTGCCCTTGGCATACTCTTACATTTTTGCAAAACCAATATATTTGTAATACTCTCCCGGAAGTGTTTATAATTGCTTCAGTTTGACAGTTTTCCTTTGTTTTTTTGGGGGGGTAAGTTCATTGCCACCTGAGAGTTTGTGCATGTGAACATGGAGATTAGCAAGATGAACGGCTGTAGGACAGCCTTAACTCTGCTTTGCTGCTGAAAGAGTAAAAAAGGCAAGCCCTGTCCCTGCACTGGCTCACACCTGTGTGTGATGTGTGCCTTGGACAAATGTGATTGTGTCAGAATTAACCTGGGGAAAAAATTAATATGCATGCTGCTTCTCCAGTTCAGTTCTTTGCACTGCTGACTCTGTTGTGTTTGCCTGCACAGGAAAGGAGAGAGCTGGCTGGAAGGGATTGCATCCCTTGACAGTACTGCAGCGTGTGCCATCCAAAGGGGGATGTGTGAAACTGTAGCCAGGAGTGGGGTCTGCTTGGTTAATGCTGCTGGATGTAAGGCTGCCCTGGCACCACATTTCCTTGGCTGCATGGTCATGATCTCGGCCTTGAAGTGAAATTTCTGCAGCATTTACAGGAGCCCGTCTGGTTATATTCCAGTCGCTTGGTTTTTTCTTGCCAGTGTTAGATTTTTGCCCAGTTTATCCATTTCCTGTGCTTTTGCTTGAGCCTGAGGAGGGAATCTACAAACGTTTTAGATCAGTGTAGACAGACTTGGGGTTTCATCCTTAGTGAGGGAAGCTGTTTTATAGCTTTGAAAGTTAACACACTAAGGTGGTCCCTTACTGAGGATTGAATTGTTAACATGAAGTAAAGATAGCAGTTTTAAGATGATCAGCTCCTAATGTTTCCTGATTCTTAAGTGACAGGGGCTTTTTGATTGTGGTCTTTTAAGATGTGAAGACAGAAATGTATTACGTAAACACACTACTAAGAATTGTCCACATAAGGCGCATCTAAATAGAATTTGGGGTTAAGGAGCACAGTGGTCATTCTTAGTTTCCTCAGAGTGTGAAATGAGCTGGTTGAGCACCAGCTCCTCACTCTTCAGGGGTAGGAACTGGACCAGAGAGCTCTGGCATGTTCACTTCAGTCTGGATCATGCAACAGTTGTGGCATCCAGTAGGTAAGTCTAGAATGAGATGAAGCTGCTGCTTTGCTAATTTTTTTCTGACAAGATACAAGTAATGATACTCAAAAGCTCTCATTCCTCTGTTAGTGTCATATGTCTTTTAAAATAAGACAGTCCAACTTGTTTGTCGATTAGAACAAAGCTTTAGCTTTCTTAGAAACTCTTCTATTTCGGATAAAAGCAACTGCATATATTAGAAATATGTGTTATATGTTACAGGTCATTAGCTACTCAAATTTCTATTTTTTTTTTATCTGATGGAGATGAAAGAAGAGTTGTTCAAAATCTCTGTGTTTCAGCATTCTTTTGTTTTGCCTATCCCATGCTTGGTGTATTTCTGTTTGTTACCTGCTATGGCTAGGAAGGATGTATTTATTCCTTCTTTTCACCTCTTCTCAAACCTCTGTGCTCTTGTTCTTGACGCAAAATTCATCTCTCATTTTCTGGGCTGCCTTTGGAAACACAGGGGCTTAAGGATGGCAAGAGTATGGATGCTGGAGAACATTGGCATTAAAAAGACATGATTTTTTTTTTTAAAGTCCCTGTAATATTTATGTTTCTGTGCAAGGATGAGACAATCATCAAATGTGGGATGAGAAAGAGTTTTGGGTTGTCATCTTCCTTTTGCAGCCTGCACTTTCTTCTGTTTCCTAATGCTTTTGTGTACTTATATCTATGGAGCTTCTACCATGGGGATCGGGGTCATGGGAGTGTCTGTGATGTCCCATTGTCTCTGGCTGTGTGGGACATGCTCCTCTCTGGCTTTTAGGGCCTATGTTACTGAGCTCAAAGTGTCAGAGGAGGTTTAGAAATGTTTTGTGACATGTGCAGTGTGTGCCTGTTGTTCTGGTGGTACCCCTGGTTCCCGGGAGCTCAGTTTTGTGACCATGTGCAAGACTTTCCAGCCTCAAAGAAAGGATAGTGCAATTTATCTTTATTTCCTGTTTTATGCAACAGGAAAAAAAATGCATTACTCCAGCTAAATAGCAAGTTTGTACAATAGCATAGAGATTAAAAACAGTAGGGTTTTTTCGTGTAGTACTCACAACCTTAGGCAAGGTAA
The DNA here is from genome assembly GCA_013396955.1 of Regulus satrapa. NCBI lineage: Eukaryota > Metazoa > Chordata > Aves > Passeriformes > Regulidae > Regulus > Regulus satrapa. The sequence continues at coordinate 102,271 of VWZN01007211.1, read as the reverse complement.
CCTTTTGGATTAGAAGCTAAGGTAGTTGGTTGGGGGCATTCAGTTTTCACTCCTGCAAAATGGCTTACTTCACCAATGTATTCTATAAATGATAAATTTCAAGGGAAGTTGCAGGAGTCTGTGTTGCAATACGTAAAATGTAACTTTCTGAATTGATAGAAAATATAAGGAAGGGCCAAGACTTAACTTGAAGAGATGTGATGTACCAAAGGTTTGGTCTCCATGTTTGGTCTCATGTTTTTTCATAAATCAGTTGAAAAAACCATTTGAATAAAAGTTGTGGATAATCTTGAGCGAATAAGGTGAAAACTGAGAACATGTAATGAAAATTTTCGGGTCTAGCAAAATAAACCAAATGCGTCTCCTCACATTTTACCTGCACAAAGCCTTTAAAAAGCTTACCTAAACAAATTGCAGAATGTAACAGAATAAAACAGACGGGAACAAGGCTCTCTTCATGACTGTCTTAGAAAAATAAAATCTTAATAGATAAGAATTGCTAATATCAGTTCCTAATATCAATCGGAAAATAACATCTGCAGTCATGGAATATGCTAGGGAAATATCAGACCTCCCTTGATACATCTGGGTCATCATTAAGAGGTGTAAACAGTTGCTTTAGTATGTACAATGTGCAAGACAAGAATTGTAATTACTTACCCTGATTGTTTTGTGTATTAAACCTCTGTGTCTGAGTTCTGAAACATGATTTTCAGTACTGCAGTTCACATTGCTGGCAGCTTTCACAATAAATAAATGTTTTGTAGTGCTTAGGGAGAAAAAATTAAAGGTGGATAACGATGTAGTTTGTATATGACAATTTTTGTATAAAAGCAAAAGCATTAATTCTTAGAAAATTAGACTGTATCCATTAATTAGATGTATCCATTGTTATTAGTATAAATTAATAAATACAAGTGCAAGGAAGAAGTTTTAATGTGGCTTTAGAAGATCCATGACCTATCTGAAAAGGGTTTGCATTCTTGTTGGGAAAATCAGCTTACTGACAAAAAGTACCAAGGAAGAATTTCTCTTGAAGATATTTGTACACCAAATAGAAACATGACCTCCATGGATGATCTATAAAATAGAATAAAGCAATGCTTCTCTTTATAGGGGGATAACCCTTTCCATTCAGCCTTCTAATTTTTAGTCATACTTGAACTGAAGGTGCTGTATGTTAATCATGGTGATTGTAGAGCATTTTATCAGTAGATACATTGTAAACTCTTGTGCAGCTTAACAGTAGAAATTCAGACCTAACTAAAACAAACAAATTCTTGTTGTATGTTACAGTTTCCTTCTGTTTTAGAGAATTTACTGTGTGAAAATGTGTGTGTGTGATGAATGGGAAAGTACAAAGCGACTGGCACCGTGTTTAGAAGCCGTGCTTCATAGCTCTGTGTTTTTCTTGTTTTTTTCCTACAGCCTCCGCACCACCCAGCAGAGTAAATAAACGCAGAGTTTCTCCAAGTGTTGTTTCCACCTGGGAAAAGAGAGGCATCATCATGTCTAACATTACTATTGACCCAGATGTGAAACCGGGCGAGTATGTCATCAAAAGCCTCTTTGCTGAATTTGCTGTTCAAGCTGAAAAGAAGATTGAACTTGTAATGGCTGAACCTTTGGTAAGTCCTTGTTTTTTCAATAGTATCTCTGAAAAGGGTCTTGTTTTTTCCTAAAATAAGCTGATTTATCATATGTATGGTTACTGAAAAAAGCTCCCAGATACTGTTGACTTTTCAGAGGGATTCCTTCAGGAACAAATAGGCTTCTGCAAACAGGGTTGCTGCCTGATTTGTTTTACCGAGTCGTGTCAGAACTGTTACCTAATAGTTACTGGAAACAAGACCTCTTAGTGTATCCCTAAGGGCTGTGAAGTTACAAAAGGAAATAGGAACAACAAGAAATGTTCCTTCATTTAATACTGTGAAATGTGTTTCCTGTTGGTGTTTCTTTGGAATACTTGGACAATATATTTTCAAGAAAAGATGGATTTGGTTTGTTTTCTGAAGTAATGATACTTACCCCTGGAATAATAGAGTAGTCCGCATATATTGCAGATTAAGCAAAAAGGCAAAATTCCCTTGGTGATCCAGACCTTGTGGTCTTGAAATAAAAGGATTTCTTTTAATTTGTAAATTTCTGAAGCAGGGGGTGGTACCCAAAACCAAAAAGAACCCCAAACCCACAGCAAACAAAACAACTTTTTTTTTGTTTTTAAACCTGGAAATTCACTGGGCACGTGATATACTGTGACTTGCAGAGGGCCAGCTCACAGAAAGCTTCTTTTGGTAGCTGCTGCTTGCTGAAGTGTTCATGTGCAGAAATTGCATATGTGAGCATTTCACCCCCTGAAGGGGGGGTGAAAGTTTTGAAACGTCAGGAAAAAGTTTCCTTAGGAATCAGTCCAAAAGAGTACAGAAGCAGGGCTAAAACCTCTTTGTGGATTATGGAATCATCTTCAACTACAACCATTAGTAGGTAAAAGGCTGAGGAATATGAAACTTTTCTTTATATCTATTCTGTATATAAATGTCTGTGTGCACCAGGCAAGTTTACAACTTAAATATAACTTGTGTTTTTGTTTTTAGACATCCAAAAAAGTAATGCATTCAGGAGGGGTTTATAAGACAGCACAAAAACTTCATGGCAAAAGGGGCACACAAGTGCTGAAGGGTAGGTGGCTAAAAAATGAGAGATGGCAGAGATGCTGTGGATGGAAAGGCTGGAGCTCTGTGTGCCAAATGCTGCTCCTCCAACCCCGTTTCCATTCATTGGCTCAACAGACAGGCAGGTAGTGCTTGGCCAGAGGGACAGACTGCCTGTAACAGATGAGCTGAAGAGGGCCCTGCAGACACGGCTAGTTTGGAGTCAGATCTAACCAGAATAATGGTAGCAACATATATGTAATAGCCTTGAAGTTCACTTGTGCTATAAAACTTGTCCCTAGACCAGATTAAATAAATCCTCTGTCATCCATCCCAGGTTGTGTCTCCTTGCCATGCTGTTGACTGTTAATTAAACAAATGTTTTTAAATCTGTTAATCGTACAAAATTGAAACATCTCACCAGATTAAAAACTAGAAACCCCATGAAGCTAATTAAATAATTTGCTTTTCGCAGAAGAGTGATTCCCAGCTCTGTTGCCTGGTGAGGTTTTACAGTGATTGCATGAAGTCTGCCTTAGTCAAGATTTTTTTACTGATAAGAATCTGAAGTCAGTATTTTGTGTATATTCAGTATGTATGAAAATATTTTAGATAAAGAAATTATAAATATTCCTATTCATCTATAAAGGTTTTAAACAGTTTTGTCCGGGTTCATTTGCTATGCTGAATTCCTTTAAGCAAAATGTATTTTTTTAATGGAGTCAAATGTAATTTATACGTATAGCCAGCTTTCCTTATTTTATATCGGTGGGTGAGAAGGACTCTATAGAAAACCAGCAAGTAGACACAGGTGCCAAAAGCCATGGAAAAGTGAAACAACCTAAGCCTGCATAACATAAAAAGGTAGAAGGGAATCCTTAGGTGTCCCACTGAAAGGAAATACTTAAGTATTGAAGCAGCTTTATTTCTATATGTAGAATTTAAGTACTGAACATTCAGTTCTAGTGTATGAAATTTAAAAAGGAAGATAAAAAGTCTGGAATAGCATCAGAAAAGCACTGATTATGATTGGATAAAAGGGTTTAATGGAAGATTGGAAAGCCTTTTATTATTTTAGTGTGATTTGATTTTGTGGAATGACTTGGCTAGAAACAAAAGTGTGGAGAATATATGTAGGGTTACATAAATCTTTAATGAAGGTGGACTGTTGGGTGAAGCTGTTTGAGCATATTTAATGCCAGACCGATCAAAATGAGGAGGAGACACTTTCTAAAACTTGAACATGCCAGTAGGAGACCAAAAATTAATTAAAATATAATTTTTTTAAAAGTCACTGCAGATCAAGAATATATCTCTGGGCGAGGGGTAGGTAGTATCACTTTTGCTAGATGTCTGGATTACATTTAAAAGTAACTGACTTATGATTTCAAAAATTAACAGAATGGTTTATCTGGCTGTGAATTTTACCTACTTTCTTACTAATTTAATTAAGAGTTCTTTGCTTGCAAAATTGTAATACCTCAGCATTTTCAAAGTTACAGACAGAGCTTATCAACAAATGCTTAAAATAAATGATTAAATGAAAGCAGCAAGTGTAATGACAGGAAGATCATCCTTTTAGTGAATAAATTAAATAAAACCACTTTTTTTTTTTTTAAATTAAACCAGTTTTGCTGAACCTTTTGCACCAGTATATAGTTTCAAAGGAAAAAAGAGCCCTAGTGTAGTCTTCTAGCTTAAAAAATACTCCTCAGTTGAGAAGGATGACACTGAGGAATGACACCAGCCTTCTCCAAATGTGACATAAACCATACCAGTTGAAAAGATTACCAGTAAATGCAATTACTTCTTACTTTGTCACGCTGCATGCAAATATGGCTGGTTAGAATTTTGGAATTTATCAACATGGTGCCACCAAGTTGATAAGCTGCTAACCTACTAAATTGTTGTCTCAAAACTAGCAAGAGTATTTAAGCCTGTTGCCAACACAAGCGGTTTTATTCCATTGTGGAAGTACTAAACACGACTCAGACTGGCACTCTACACTTTTGCAAGTCTTGCTTAAGTGCTTTCAAAGGTTTGCCTGAAGTAAAATTTAGCACAGTACTCTGCTTGCCCCTGGGGCCAGGATGCAGGCACTGCCCAGCCCTCGGGCTGGCGGAGGCGGGGCAGCATCCCTTGTCTGGTTTCTTTCCTGCAGCTTGGAGGACAGCCAGAAGTGCTCTGGTTTGCTGTGCACACCTGAGCCACCCTGCTGAGGTGTGCCAGCCACCGGAGGATGGTGCCAGGGAATGCTGGAGAGGAGCCAACAGGTGGTACCTTTTTCCATGGGTGCAGTTGTTTGCACAGCACATGCACATCCTGGTCCCTGCTGCCTGCCATATGTTGACATTTCTCCTTTACACAATGGATGCAAACTGCTCTTTACTTAATGCAATAGGGTTTTGGGGTTTTTTCGTTTCGCTTGTAAAAGATAAATGTAGATGTCATTTTAATCTCTCTCTGAACTTCAGGAAGCCAGGAAAATAAATCTTAAATTATTAATTCAGTTAGAGTTTCCAGACCTTTACTATATGCTGTTGAATAGTTTTTTTTTAAATAATGTGATGACTGCAGCCATGACAAAGCAGAGGTAGAAGAAAACATTAAAATAAAATAAATTTTAGAGCCATGCAAATAATTCAAAGGTCTTAATAAACCTGTGGTTGGGTTCAAGAGTATTATTTGGTTATGTCACCTATGTTTGGTCAGTGTTACATTAACTGTACAGTCTATTTACCTTTTAACAGTCAAGATCCTTAATGCTGAGGAAACACAATAGAGAGGGTTATGAACTTGTAAGGTCTTAATTCTTTCTGACCTTAAAATCTTAAACATTTGATATACAGAAGTATCTATATTTAGTATGGATTATGGGAGAGAAGCTAAACTTTCAGAAATAGTTTGCTTTCTATTGCCATGGATTACAACTTCTTTATCTAAAGAAATAGTGATTATTTCACATCTCTTTGATTTGTTATTCTTTTCTTTAGCAAGTTTTATGTTTAGACACACGCAATGGTATAGTGAACCCAGGACTTCTTCACCTGTATAATAGTTTTGTAGGATTATGGTGGAAACATTTTCTGAGATGTTGTATCATAAGGAGACTTAAGGAACCTGACTTTCCCTATCTTCCTACAGGAAAGTCACTTTTCCATCTTCTAGGAAAATAATTTTCTAGTTTTTCTCATTTAAATTAATTAGCAATGATACAATATTTGTATAGAGTGGAATGCTTCTTGTATTTCTGCTTTATAGATAAGCTAGCAATTATTGTGCAGTTTATCTGAAAGCATAATACAGATAGCAAGAATTCACCTATAGCAGGCATTTCCCTGGAAAATAAAGGAGGGAGGAGTGGTAGCTAAAGAGAATTTGACTTTGCAAGTGCTCTCTGGAGCTTTTAGTATATGCTTCAAAATACCAATCCTCATAACAGTATTTTGAACAGATTTAACATGTAAAATCACCTGAACTTGAAAGAATCAGGAAAGTGAAACCTTCTCCCCCTTGCTTTTGAATAGACAATGAAAGAACGTGTAATTAACTATTACATCCGTTCAGAATAATCTATGTATTTTTCTGAAACCCCCTTCTTAAAATATTTTAAAATTTGGGCATACTAGAAGTGAACATAAATGGTAGTATTTTCCTAAATAATTAAGTGGATTTCTTTGGATTTTAGAACGTTAGAAAGACTTGTGTATTGACATCTATATTATTTCAAATTATACTTCAGCGTAGGAAAACTTTTTGCCTGGGCCGTGTTGAATTCAAGTTTCCAGAGGCTGTAATAGTTGCCAGATATTATATTCTTTTTAACACCAAATACAGCTGCACTTACAGGAGAAAATGCCAGAAATTGTGCCGTATTTTCAAGATTGCAATTAGGATAAGAAAAAATAAGTTGCCAGTTTAAACCTTGGATTTGGGACAGTGCAATATGAATTTTTATCTGTTGAACATATAGGCTGTCTCTTGCAGCCTTGCAAGTGTTAATCACCAGTCAGTGTTGACTTTCTCAGTTTTTGTCAAAGCCTGACAGCGTGGGTGTTGTCTCATACTAAACTACTGAGCAGTTACTTTGTGCTAACCGAGTTACAACCTGTTGAGAGCAGAACTGGCTCTCAGTATTGCTCACACCTCCTTTGGCATGCCAAACCAGGCGAGTTAACTGCTTGGCTTACCTTGCTCCATAAAACTTCCTTGTTTGCTTATTGCTATCTAATGTGAGCTATTAACTCTTTACTCTAGGTACTTTTTTTACTTTCCTTGTGAGAGATAACATTTTGGACTAATTCATAATATTTTCAAGTGAAGGGTAGTTTAAAGTTCTTTAAAATAACAGGAAATGCTCAGCACATCTTTATATATTTTACAGCTTTGCAGTGTGCCCTTAAAGCTGTTATTGTGGCATTTGGGTTGCTGTAAATCATTGACCCTTAGAGCCAGTCCACAATGTTCTTCTCTTTTTTTTTTTTTTTAAACTTTCCAGGGTACCTGATTGAAGTATAAAACTTGTGTTTCTTCTGTGTATGATTTCATACTCTACACAGCGACTACTAAGAGTTAGTGTTTACTGTTAGAGTTTGTGAATGTTTTGTTTCCATAATGTTTTAATCCTCACTAAATTATTTTGTCAGGAATATAATTTAATTTTGGTTTTAACAGAGCAGTACGTCATATGCTACTGGTAGCAATAAATATTATAGTAAGTAAAATTCTAGTAATACTGCACTTTTTTTTGTCTCTTACAGTTATTTCAAATTAAAGCAAGTGATTATTCCCATTCCCCTTTTACTTGAGTAGGTCTTCTAGCTGTGTTTCATTGAAGTTCAGGGGAAGAGCAGATTGGAAATGCATTGAACACTTGTCTCTGACTTTGTGAAGACATTTTAAAAATCATTATTGTAACTTAGAATAATTGCCATATGTATGTGAACATGAATACACTTGTTAATTGAGATGGGAATAGCTTTCCCTCTAACTTACACTTGACACCCACCTTGTTTGGCCTCTGACATAATCTGTTTGCCAATCTTTAATGTTATTATTGTTTAGCTACTGAATTAAGTTTTGGGAGTATACTTCATGTGTCCAGAAATATTTCTATTTGAAAAACAATGCCAATATTTACTTTAAATATTATTTCTCTGTCCTGTAATATAACAGAGAGGAGAAATGTATCTTTGATAATAGTCAACTACATTGTGAAATGTATGTTTCTTCTTTTTTACAGGAAAAGCTCTTGTCCAGATCTCTTCAAAGAGGTGAAGATCTTCAGTTTGATCAGGTAGGAGACGTATAATTGAAGGCAAACTTTATTGGATTAAGGTGGGCTTTATTTTTGCAGAATAGTGGCTTCACTGTTGTAATAGAACATCCGCCCATGAATCTGTGTCAGATTTAGACTCTGAATGTGAGTTAGACTTTATTTTCCATTTTAAAATATGACAGTAAGAAAATACAAGAATACATAATTATTTGAAGGTGGCAGTGAAAAGTGGTGGAAGAAAGATGCTGAAATGTACTACAGGACAAAAAGTCTTAGTTTATTTCTACTATGGCTTACTGCTGGAGTGTTTGGGATTCTGTTTTTATAAACAAATACTATTAATTTTATTTCAGTAACACAGCTTTTACTGAAGGCTTTTTGATGCCATGGCAGAAGGTATAGGGTAGATTCAAAGTGTTAATAAACTGTTACTTTGTTCTTTGCTGAGATTATAGATAGACTGCTAGGCAATTCCATTTCACTTACTCTCAGTGAACTGTGTCTGGAATGACTCTCTGCTCAAGTTATTCATATTTATTGTCTGTATTTCTAATTCTTCAGTAGTGGAGGCATGTTTGTATCCCATAAACCTTCCTTGAAATGGAGAGGCAGTGTCAGAGGAAGCCAAATTAATTGCCCGTTCCTGTTCTTGACTGTTCTTGAGTAGCATCTACTATATGAGGCTTAGTGTTCTGTCCACAGAGAGGTTTTAAAAACAGGCTGAGTGAAGAGAAATAAGAAATAAAACCTTTAAAATTTGATAATATAGAAAGAAACTAGTTTTCTTGAAAGTACAGTTCTTTCAAAAACTTTGTTTTGATTGTGTGTGTGTATATA